>JAMZAV010006010.1:0-41310 GCA_024449915.1 Sweltsa coloradensis | reverse complement strand
CATTGGTTTTTGGGTTAAGCTAATAAAGGGCCGTGTGCATAAATGTTTAGAACTGACATTTTGTTTTATAGGCTCAAAAATTTGCTTTTTGTAGTCTCTAGGGATTTTTAGGGGGGAAATGCCTTTTTTAATTATTTAAAAAAAAACAAGTTTATTCCTAGAACCCAAGAAACCCAAGAAAATGTATGAAAGAAGGATTGATGAAGGAAGAAGGAGACGGGGTAGTCCAAGTAAGAGATGGTAGGATACCATAGCAGGAGACTTGGAGGAAAGAGGAGAGAGCTGGGAAGATGTGGAAGAGATACGATTGTGGGAGGATAGAAAGAAGTGGAAAAATTTGGTTGCTAAACCCAAGTTGACCCTGCCAGAAGCAGGAAACGGCGATGGATAATGATGATGATTCCTTGAAAAGATATTTTAGAATAAAAATGTAGTTCTATTAAAAAATCCAGGTAAAAATGCACATTATTCAAATCCACTGTTGTTAGTTAGCTGGTTTATGCACACGGCCCCTCTATTCTAAGCAAACTCTTATGCTTACCTTACAGATCATCCACTATGACGCACGGCATCTCGGCCGCTCGCTACTCAGGTACTTGTTCGAAGTCAGACTTAGACTTGGACTTCTCAGGGCTATACAAGTTGCGTTCGTTGTGACTAGAGCGCAGAAGTTCCTTGCTGAAGTATTCTATCGTCTTCTGGAGGCCTTCTTCAAGCGGGACCTGACAGACAACAAGGTTCAACTCAACGTTTAAGCCAAATGAGTGACTCGCATATAAGCAGTGGATGAAATTAGGAACATAAGAATGCTGAAAGGATTTTGGCCGCCTTGTTCAGAATTAAATAACCCACTTGTGTGAAAAGTGTAATAAAACATGCTTTTATTCTACTATGACTAATTGTGTCTCCAGCGCATTATCATCTGAACTACTATACGTTCGATTCCAATGCAGTTGTTACCATTGACAATCATTGAATGATGTGTATAAACACTTAAAAATGTCATAAGAAGAAGAACCCTACTGTAAACTACTTGCAAAGGTTAAGTCCCGTCAACTTCTGTGACTCATTCATGTGAATGCTATGTAGGCCTACATACACAGGGGAAGGTATTTGGGGTGAAGTAAAAGCCAAAAGAGGTGAATTGGTGTAGAAAATTATCTATAATTTAGGGTTCATGTTTCCACTACCCGTTTACCCGTAAAACCCGGTTCCTGAATTGAGGTGTCACATTGTAGGCGGGAGGCTAATGTAAAGATGCGCTTTCTCATATCTTTTGTGCTTGGCGGCATTTTTCTCCTTTATATATGCTGCTGACTTGTGGCAGTGTGCTGAGTATGTCCCCCTTCTACCTTACCACTCGTGCAATCTTCCAGAGATTATACCGCATAAATAATTATCATGATATATTTAATGTTATTAATCTGTAGAAGTCAAAAGCTATCACCCATGGTGATAACTGAAATTAAGGACATGGGAATAGAGATACTGCAGAGACTGGTCTTTCCTTATCTTGTTATTGGATTCCCGCCCCCCCTCGCCCTGCGCCAACGCATCGTGACCTTGACTAGACTGTGACAAGATATAAAGCAGATGCAAGGAACAGTGAGTGTTATCTTAATGGCCCGCTGCTGTTCCTCTTTCGCGATTATGAAATACAAATACTACTTCATCGGCACGTCATTGTTTATAGAACAGCATTACGTCTGAGATATTACGATAATTGATGAGCGCATTTCTTCGCAGTTCATTAGACACCCCACACAATTTTTTTGTGTTACTACCCGGGTCGTAAAAAAGTCGGGTTTTGTCATCTCTAGTTTTGAACATAAATAAATACTTGCCTCTTTAGTCTTTACATACAGAATGGACTTGGGAATGAGTCGACTCATTGAAATTGTCCACTACAAGAGAAGTAATAGAGCCGATGTCAGCGCTAAGATGATGACTCACCTTGGGTTCCCAGCCCAAGTAGGTCTTGGCCCGGGTGATGTCCGGCTTCCTCTTCTGAGGGTCGTCTTCAACCGCGGCGGATTGTTTTATCTCGCTCGGTCCGCCCACCAACTCCTTGATCATCACGGCAAACTCTGCGACCAAGAGAACACAGTTTGCAATTACAAGACTTTACGTGACCTGACTGCATTTATATAATGAGATTTATTTAGTTGTCCTCCTTTGTAAATAAGTTTTTTAACTGAATAGGATAGACGTTAAATAAATAAATAAAATAAAGATGTTGCCATCGAGTTATGCCTGTGAATATAACGACGCCAAAACAAACCAAATATTCACGAGCGAGGTCGTCGGTCGATAATGGAAGATATCTTCTAGACCCTTTGTTTTACATCTGATCGCGGCTGTACAACAACAAATATTCCCTCACGACTAGGGCTAGAAAGTTGAAGGGAGATCGACTACCAATCCCACTCGCTCCATGTCGATAGCCATGGGTCAGGTAAAACACAATTACAACAGGTCAATCTTACATCCATCTACAGTCTATAGCTTACCAGGCCTAGTTGGCACTAAGACCTGGATTATATTAAGCGCATTTTACACGCCTTGGTCGAAAACGCGGGTAATTTTTGTGATGTAAACGCACTGAGTTGCAATGCTTGTCGGAATTTTTACTCTCGTACAAACTCTGAGTTACTCGAGTAACGTTGACAGTTGACAGTTGACACGCTCGTTCATGTGAACCACAATAAGTCAAGTCAGCATGTCTCTCGAGTAACGTTGACACGCTCGTTCATGTAAACCACAACAAGTCAAGTCCGCACGCCTCTTAGAAGGCGTGCGCCCAGCAACGCTGCAGGTGTGAAGGTTAGAAACGACTACCGGTACCTCATGACGGTATTTGTATGCACAATAAAAACTGAAGTGAGCAACTCTCCCTCACTTCAACCCAAGTTGATTTAACTCCAGTAATAAAAACCAGGTCTAACAAGCCATATAAAAACCAGTTTCTACTTTATTTTAGTGCCAGCTCGGTTTGGAATGGACTACAAAAGCACTTATCTTTTTCATACATCTCAATCTTTTCAGTCCGTTTAATTCCAATCCATTCAGTACAAATTATCAATGTAACAATGATAAGCCTAGATGGGAGAGCTCAATGTTTTGTCTCTCTTTTAACTTAAAATTAATTTATATAGGCCTACTGAAATTTAATTTTAACTTTGCAATTATGTAAGGATCGTGAGCATCGAACGATTGCAAGTGTAAAATCTATGCGACAAATTGAGAAGATTTAATAGTTGCATAAAAATACTAATTATATAGATCTGATAGAGGAGACAAGAATATTACGACAAGAAGAGAATCTGAATAAAATATCATTGCAAAGGTAAAATGCAAAAGGTCAGTCGCCTTCGGCGAAGTGTGAAAAGAAGGTAAGGACATGGAAAGAGTTAGATAAAGATATTAAGAAGAAAAATACAAATGTAGAGAACTAGGGGTAATATAAATCAATTAATCATTCATGATTCATCAGTCATCATAGAACTTGGAAATAGAGATTGGCAAGACCTGCTGGCTATGTTTGTTAATTTACTTCATATAGGCTAGTTCAGGTGAAGCCTACTAAATCACAAAACACTGTACCTTCGATAGTGTACTCTATGGGGTTCCCAATGTTGACGGGTTGCGAGTAGTTGGAACCCATGAGTAGGATGAGCCCGTCAACCAGGTCGGACACGTACTGGAACGATCGCGTCTGCTTCCCGTGTCCGTACACCTAGAGACAAGAAGTACACACAAGTTTAGGTCAAAGCTGTCCTCGTCTATATACGTACGTACTGCTAGCACCAACAGTGCACATATCGTGTAATATATTGTATTTATGCGAGAATAGGCCTCGGGTATATTTAAAATGATCAAGTTCAAAAAGCGGGGTGCGGCCATATTATGTGAAGTTATTAGTCAAACACTAACTTTGTACCGGCGAAGGTAAAAAATCGTACCGTGAAAGATATTAACGGTAAACAAATTCCAACATATAGAGTTTATAGCCAGGAGTATGTGTTAAAAAAAGAAACAAAAATTAGCCTTCTAACTCAAAAATTATGAGCAGAAAGCTGTGCCGTGTATACGTCAAAAATTTCACTATAATCGTCTATATTGGGCGTACCGCTCATCTGAAAAATAAATCAAAAATAGTTTTGGCAATGTCAGATGATCATAATTGATAAACTATGTCCGATGTTTCGTTAAACTAATATTTAGGAAAATTTTAATTGGGTCCATGGATCCACCTTATATCCAACTCTTAAAAATTTGTATGGTCAAACAAAATAAGGGTGCGGCCTTTACTCGATGGCGGCTTATGTTCGAGTAAATACGAATAAAATTTTCGATCCAAACTAGAATTTTTCGTTTTTACGGTTGGCTATCATGGGTACGATGTTCGACTTTGATTTGACATATCAATTGAGTATGACCTACAGCCAAACATCTTTAAGCTTTTAATACACGATACCGCTGGGTCGAATTGTGAATCGGCCGGTTGACGTGTCTGTTCGGTGGGCGTCCCGAGTCTGGTGGTGGTTTCTTCACCTGTTGCAATCTAGCTATGGCCATGAAGTTTAACAGCATTTTGTAATTTTTACAAGATCAGGGATGAACAAATAAAATTTAGGAACACTAACCTTTTACCGATATCTACCGTATCGGACTGAATATAGCGTTATATTTTTCCCAAAAATACAATCTCAAAAACAGCACTCGCATTATTTCCGCACTCTTGCATTTGAAATAGCACCTGATCATAGGCCAACCCCAATACAACTCCCACGCAACGGCTGCTGCGCATCGCCCCGCCCATCCACTCAACGCCAGCCGAGCCCGTTACATGAGGCGGACGGGTGACGTCATCATAACCACGACAATGACCACCAAAATAATTGCGCATCCAATTGAAAAGTTATTTCTTGGAAACCAATTCCAAATCGATTCTTAAACAATGACTGATGTCGTCCCTAAATCAGACTGGTGAACTGTAGTTGGCCTATGTGTGTGTGTGCTTGGCTCTACACTGTTAAAAAACATAGGACTAGTCCCTAACATTGTTCAAAATGTTTTGTTGTAAGAGTGAAGTGAAGTGAGTACCCGGGGACATTTTGCATTTAAGTTTGATAATTATATTCGTATAAATAATAGTGTTTTTTTTAAGTTTAGTTGGTATACGGGGACGGGCGCGTCAACTGTAAGGTCATAATGCGCCTCTCTAGCCTATGATAGGCTAGGTAGGCCTAAGGTAGGGGGAAGAAAAGTAATGTAATCGGGTACAATGTTTTAGATTTTGAAAAGATATTTTTTGTTTGTTATTCGCCTGGCCGTGAAATGCCGTGCCCATGCAAGGTCTGTCGAATGTTGCACGTCAAGGTACCCCCAAATTCCGCTCGTAGATTGAGTAAACCTTGCAATATTTTCACGTATTTCGTACTGGCTATGTTTACCATAGTAGGCCCTATTGCCACAGATGATGGACTACACTGCGTTATATGCATTTCAAAACATGTTTAATTATTTTTGAAATACAATCTAGAAATTACAAAATCTTTCCCGACCAGGGATTGAACCCACTTCTTTCACATTTCGGCTACAAGGGCGCCTTAGCCAACTAGACTAGGGAAACGCCAAAGTCGTAGTTAGACGAGTGAGCAAGACATGTGGTGAGTACCCGGGAACATTTGCATTTAAGTTTGATAATGATCAGTCTTGGGGAGTAGCGCGCTACAAGTAGCGCGCTACATGTAGCATGCTACTTTTACGTGTAGCGGAGCCAGTAGCGCGCTACTTTATTAAGGGGGCATATTGTAGCGGTAGCATGCTACAATTTTTGTAGCGTTAGCGTGATATTTGCGCTACTTTCTAAGTTTCGGCGCCAGCAGTTCCAGTACCACGTAAAGTCAAAAGTCGGCACTGCAAACTAACTTGAAACGCCCGCCGCGCCACGTCATGTGCTCGCCGTGTAGACAGGCCCGTAATCTCGTCTCACTTCCACACCATCTCCCTCGCTCTCTCCCAGCGAGCCTCTCCCTCTCTCTCTCTCTGCGTCGTTCGAAGGATGCGAGTGATCGCCGATCTGTCACATCGTGTGAGCTGACTTTACCAAAATATTGCAGTGATTATTAAATTGCGTGGAGCATCTAGAGTGCTATTTCATGGTCGTAAACAAAGATGTATCCACGATAATTAGAAGTCGGATTATTGATTTAGAGCATAAGCCGCTCTATAATTACGCCAATCGTCTGAATTGAATATTAAAATGAAGTGATTAGTGTCATATATCTCCCCTCCCTTGGGACATTCCGGGCTTTATCGCTATTGTACGGCACCAGTAGGCCTATTCCGAACTTTGTTTGTCGCATTCTTTTGCAGTGATTCCGCGAAAAACACGTTGTTGAAAATAAGAAATGCAATATGAATGTTGATCATTAGGCCTAGAATTCTTAAAAGACTAGGCCTAGCCTAGCCTTCTATCACAATGGAAACCGAAACTATGTGCTTTTGATGATAGATCACGATCGAGTTGACATAAATGTAGTTAAAAATCATCGCGGCACGACGTCAAAAGGCTTTAAAAACGGGATAATGTGAGATCTCGATACCCCCCGATTAAACGTGAGCATGTAGCGGAAAAGTAGCGCGCTATATTTCTTGTGTAGCGGGAATGTAGCATCGCTACATCTCAAAAAAAGTAGCGTAAAAGTAGCGAAGCTACTTTTTCGGGGCATGTAGCGTTAGCGATAGCATGCTACTTTTTAAAAGTAGCGACCCCAACACTGATAATTATATTCGTATAAATAATAGTTTTTTAAAGTTTAGTTGGTATACGGGGACGGGCGCGTCAACTGTAAGGTCATCATGCGCCTCTCTAGCCTATGATAGGCTAGGTAGGCCTAAGGTAGGGGGAAGAAAAGTAATGTAACCGGGTACTCAACACATGGCTCACTCACTCGTTTAACAACGACTTTGGCGTTTCCCTAGTATAACTGAGTGGGTAGACTCTAAATACAATTTATTTATTTATTTTATTTATTACACGCGGCCCTGGATGATGCGCGCGCACACGTCAAAATCAGTGGCACCGCTGAGGCATCTTTTAAAAAACACAAAGTCGGTGTACTGTAGGTGCATGGTCATTGGCATAACCTGCTTCTGGTCACAGCGTGGGGAGAGGTTACGGCCATGTATGAAATGCAGCGCCCTTTTCTGCACCCTCTCAAGCTTGGTAGTGTTCTATGAACTAACTATTAAAACTATTAAACTATTATTAAAACTATTAAAACTAACTATTAAAAAAATATAGGCTATATTCGTATTCAATATTTGAACTTTTAATCATTAACTATTCAATATTCGATTCAAACTTAAAAATCATTATTCGCGGTCTCAAGGTTAAATGCCGGTGACGTCATTTTCCAACATGGCCGCAGCAACGGGTGCAAGGGAAGTAAATACAAGGGTAGTAGATGGAGAAACGTCAAACTTAAGATTGAGTTTTATAGATATTTTTAAATACGTAGAAGGATGTGAATCGACTAGAAATATAAAAGAAGGCGAGGCCATAATAAATAGTGTAGTTTTAATAACGTGCGGGATTGTGGAACGTATTCAAGATAATTGTTACAAATGCTGGAGCTATGCCTACATTAAAGTGCGTTAGCTTCCAATTTACACACCTTTACCTGATTTTTAAAGCACGGTGATAATCAAGGCAGTGTATATTCCTATGGCCAGCCGTAATAACTCGCAAAATCATTCGTTCGGTCAAATATTTGATTGGCTCTAGGCGTGCCGTAATAATAGTGACGTACGGTCACTGATGAAAGTGCTGGTAGGCCTACAGTGATGTGAGAGTTTGTTGGTCAGCTGTCTGTATGAATGCGTATACGGTTAGTTGCTTCTAGTAGACTCTTGAAAAATGCATTGTAAAATTATTTCACATCGTAATAATAATTAGGACCCCATTTGTGTTCTATGTTCAAGGCTAGCAGTGCTGAATGGCTGAACATAGGCCTACGGCTAGGCCAACATTACACATGGACCATCTTTCCGTTTTGTTTGTTACTCTCATTCTATGTTATACGTTCAATATGAATACCTAATTACAATAAATGCACTCAGCACTCGACGCGGTCGTTGGAGGCACAGTGTGAACCTCGTGATTCTCTTCATTTAGTACTTGCCACACATATATTATCTCCGACGTAAAATTGCGTTCGCGACGAGGCCGAATGTGATGAAATCATTTGCAGAAAAAGTTGGTCCTAAATAGGATATTAAAAAAATAACGACCTATCGAAGATTTGAATGGGAAAAAGACCAACTTTATACACTTTAAACTTAAAAAAAAGGCCGTTAAGGATAAACTAGTCATTACATTGAATGAAACTAATATAAATGAGGTAGACTGCGCAAAGATGCTAGGAGCAAAAATTGATAATTCCCTTAGCTGGAAAGACCATGTGAAGTCGCTATGTGCTCAATTGGCATCTGCATGCTATGCCCTGAAGGTCATTAATAACTCTATTGGCAGAAATACTGCAAAAATTGCGTACCACGCTTATTTTGAAGCTCGCCTTAGATACGCTATCCCCTTGTGGGGAAATTCAACAAATTCACAAGATGCTTTTATATTGCAAAAGAGAGCAATCAGGACCATTGCAGGCCTAAAAAATATGGAATCATGTAGGGAAGCTTTTAAAAATCTTCAAATTATGACTATGCCAAGCTTATACATTTTAGAAATTTTAAAACAAACCATTAAAAGCAGACAGGATTTCACAACGAACACACAAGTTCACGCACACAATACACGACAGAAAGAGCATCTTCATCCGAGCCAATACAACACAAAAAAGGGACAGACATCAATAATAAATATGGGCAACCTCCTAACATTAAAAACTTAACAAGCACCGACAAACAGATCTTAGCAATAAAAAAATACCTGATAGAAAACTGTTTCTACACACTAAATGAATACATCACCAATGAAAAAGATGACATGTTTACCTGGTAGATACCAAATATATCACTTTTTATCATTGTTTTATCACTGTTTTATCATTGTTTTATTAATCAAACATCCTTGTTGTGGAAAAGCATTTTATAATGTATGTTTATATAATTATGGTACTTAGTCCGGAGTAGTAAATGCTCATTTATGTAACAGGCTATTTTAAGTTAGTTTATAGTAAACCAAATTGTATTGTATTGTTGTTTTATTTTGCTATATACGTATATGTATATATATATATTAATAATATATTGACAAAACCAATGTTACAATGTAACCTACATGGATGCTAATAAAACTGAACTGAACTGAACTGAACTGAACTGAACAGCCGACCTTTCGCATAGAACTCACTCTCGCTACCACTCTGCCACATTGTACTGTGGGGGTCTGGATCTATTAGCCTATGTTAGGTATGGTATCGCCTATGCCCGTACGATTATGTACACTCTGATATTTTATTTGTATTAATTGATTAATTGCATTATTTCGCGTCTATTTTTTTCAGTTAAGAAACTGATTTACAAGGGAGGACAACTAAATAAATCTAATAGTCGTCCCCATTTCTTTCGTCTGTTGGTATAAGTATAACCACAGAGTTGGCAAAGCCGTCAGTTACACTAACATATTGGGTTTCCATTGGGAACTGACGGAAGGATACGTTAATATTTTTGTTTGTCAATGTGTTGCAGACGGAACATAACAATACTCGAGACTTTTCTCGCTTTTTATAGGAGGAAATTCCATTTTACCTATTTTACTGCACGCTATCCCCGTAAGCGCCTAGCCTGGACACAGCTAGCCTGCACCCTTTGGCTATGGGGAACATTTCTCCCGCCAGACTGCGTATCGAAGTTTTGCGATCGCGAATTGCCACACGCCTACAAAATGTTGACCTATGTAAACGCATTTTTAAAATTAAATTTATTTATTTCCAAACTTTTAAACAACCTTACTAAATGCGTTTACATACATTTTGTCGAAATAGGTGCTCAAACTCAACAGATTAGTGTGCGTCCAATCCAAAAAAACAGAAACAAAATTTTGCTTCGTCACACTCTTGTTAAAGATCTTTTTAATGATTTCTTCCATAGGCCTACACAATTTGGACCAAACACGTTTCAAGAGAACACAGTATCAATTAATTTTGGTTGTGAATGAGTTTTAATTCTACTCACAGTAATAGTTTCGTTCTTGAGTGCTTGCAGTATAAAGTTAGACACAACTCTGCCGTCATTCATGTGCATTCTTGGTCCGAATGTGTTGAAGATTCTGGCCACTCTGACGTCCACATTCTCGTGCTTGGCGTAGGCGTAGCTCAGAGTCTCGGAAACCCTCTTGCCCTCGTCGTAGCACGCCCTGGGTCCTAGGAGCACAACAAAGCATAGAGTCGTTGTTAAATACCAAACACACAAGGCCTTCCTCATGCGACCTAGAACAATTGAAATGTGTGTTACCAGTAACTGTTAACTGGTAACCTTGCAAATAAGTGTAGAACAGTCAGCTCAAATGCGCTCAGTGTCCGGCGGAATATGTAGTCCTCACCTCAAACGAACTGAGAACTCGCTTGTATGACTGGCCACCGTCACAGTGTCAACCAGACGTATCTTGAGAAACCTGTGGCCCAGCATGCTGTTGAACACAACCGGTCTTTCAAAGACTGTTTCACGACCAGAATCATCAAGGCGCATACCGATAACTAGCAGCATAGCAGTTGGAACTCAGAAACTGGGAACTGTTCAACTGTCACACCAACACATCACCAGATCGCGTCAGCTTCCTTTATTATTTATTTCTTCATTTCACATTGACCGTGTATGGCACAGATGTTGCTTCTCCGTAGAGTGTGAAATAGTCTTAAAAACTATTGAAGACTCAAAATAAATACAAAATACAAAAAAACTACCTAACAACTAGGCCTATATTAATCATGACCATTGCAGGCCTAAAAAATATGGAATCAAGTAGAGAAGCTTTAAAAAAAATTTAAATCATGACTATGCCAAGGCTATGCATCTAAGAAAAAAAAAAAAAAAAACTACAGTATTAAAAGCAGACAGGATTTCACATCAAACACACAAGTTCACGCACAGAACACATGACAGAAAGAGCATCTTCATCCCAGCCAATACAACACAAAAAAGGGACAGACATCAATAATTCAATAATAAATATGGGCATAACCTTATTTAATAGACTACTGAACCTCCTAACATAAAAAACTTAACAAATACAGACAAATAGATACTAGCAATAAAAACATACCTGATAGAAAACTGTTTCTACACGATAAATGAATTTAATATCAACAAAGAAAGCGATGACATGTTTACCTGGTAGATAGCAAAATATATTAATGTTTATCAATTCGACATCCTTGCTGTGGAAAAACATTTGTAAATATGTATGTTTATATAATTATAGTACATTAGTTAGTCCGGAGTACAGATCTACCAACACCACAAAAGCCCTGGCCAAAACGGATGAGTCGAAGTTGTCTTGAATGCAGGCAAAGAGCGCATACGCGCGTACCGCGAGTGATCGGCAGAGGAGCTGGAGCAGCGAGGTCATCGCTCCCGCCGTATGCCGTAAGGAGATGTGTTCCTCACGGCTGCCGGCTAGAACTGAGCCGTACGGTGTCGGTATCTACGGAGCTCCCCTAAAACCGAGAATGAACTTGGCCCGGGGGCGCGCGCACGTAATGGCGCAGGCCACAGTGGTCTTGGTACATCTATAGTTAATGCTTATTTATGAAACAGGCTAGTAGTTAGTTTATAGTAAACTAAATGTATTGACAAACCCAATATTACAATGTAACCTACACGGATGCTAATAAAACTGAACTGAACTGAAAAACAATTGGAGGCGTAGTTATATTATAGCTAAGCATTCAGAGTGGCATGACAGCTGGCCATCTACTCGAATTGCAAAATTCGTCGCAGCTGTCAAGGCACAGACCTCAACAACAGGTAGCAGGCGTGCTCTGTTTCCCCTAGACCCAGATCCACCTGCCACCACCCACCTTCCACAGCGCCCTCAATCTACATACCACACTAGCTAGCTTTGTTATATGTAAGTACAGTAAGTACCTCTACTCATGCAGAGTGATTCAAGATTAAAGATTTCTAGATTCATCCTTGGGTTTCATACATTGTAGAAAGACTAGGGCATACCAAAGACTACAAGTTGCTCGAAAGTCGACCCGTATCAGCAGCTTGTCTATTCATCTATTTACGTCTGTGAAACCTATCTAGAGCAGTTTTAAGGTAAGCTGTTGTCCTTCTGTACTTTTACCACCACTCAAAACAAGTTTATTCTGATATTGAAAGACAGATTGGCACATGGGGTGGGATTGCTATCTGTTTTCCCTCCATAAAATGGCCACCTCTATCACCCCCCCCCCCTTACAAAGGTCCTGGATTTATGCCCTTGATCCCCATGAGTGTGCACAGTACTAACAACTAACAAGGTCTTAACGCAAGTTTTTTAAATTTGATTTTGGACAATATTATAAATAGGTACTAACAGTTTCCACAATGTGGTCCATTTTTCACTTGCATTGGGAAGGATACTACTAAAATTATTTCCTAAGATATAAACTAAATGTAGGCCTACTAAATAATAACTATGCCCTATGCAGATTTGTTGATGTATCATTTAGGTTGGTCCTTAGTCTGTAGTGAAGTCGTGAACATAGTAGGCCTTCAGGAAGCTTCAAATGTATTATGTATTATTACAAATTTTGCCAGCTCAGTTTTGAATTTAATATATTCTGGTACCGGTACACATTTAAATTTTAATTGCTTTTGAGAGAAGGTTGTATCAAACTTTATTTATATACACGTAATCCAAGTTGTTATTCTTACCGATGGGGTTGACGTGCCCCCAGTAAGTCTCTGGCTGTGGATGAACTTCCGGATCTCCGTAGACCTCGGAGGTGCTCGCGATTAGAACACGAGCGCCCACTCTCTTAGCCAAACCTGTCGGGAGAATTCAAGTATTACATTGTACTTTGTTAAGGAATACACTCATGGGCCCCTTCAGTAGGTAGGCCTATACATAGCTAGCATTGTTTACTAATGTAAATTGTAAAGTAGCTCTTTCATGGCTATTTATTTATTTTGTACAGTGTTTAAATCTTTGTTACAAATAGGAAAAGGCCAATCGGATAGTTTAGTATAGATTGAGAAGGGTTGACAGGTTGGAAAAGCATAGAGAAACATAAAACAAAAAAACCCAGCCTGAAGGGCTGGGGGCAACAAAATTTTCACCTGCTGATGACAACTGCAGCTAATTTAAATTTGTTTGTAACCTTGATCCACGACGCGTTTCGTCCTTCTGGGACTCATCAGGCGGATGGTGGCCACTAAAAATCAGCTAGCTACATGCAAACAAACTAAACAACACATAACCAAACCTGTGGTAGGGCCATGCAAGAAGTAAATTCTGCATGCATGTTGTCATCATCAGCAAGGTTACTTCACACACCATTCATACTGGGGCACACAGTCAGCACACAACAGTAAGAGGGTTTCCCTCCCAACTCTGGTGCTCGGAACCTGTTAGACCCTACTCGTTTTTTCCTTCAACCTCTTCGCCTGCAGCCAAGAGCTAGTAAGCAATGTGCCTGTGCTATAGCCAAGAGCTTGCAATTGTAGTATTTTTTCCTTCGTTTTCGAATCCCAGTCACAATTAGTAGGGCAAACCTCTCTCGTTGCCACGGGTCTTGGTTCAAATCCAGGGGAAGACATGGTTCTTTTGTCGCCCAAGCACCCGAGTCTAGGAGGGAAGCCCCCTCACTGGTTGTGCTGTGTTGTGACTTTCCATCCTTCCTATCTCTAACCCTTTTCTCTTAGAATGAATGAAGAGGCACCCTGCCCAGCAACAGCAGGAGGGGCTTCTCTTGTTGCCAAGGGTCCCGGTTCGAATCCAGGGTAAGTCATGGATTTCTTGTCTCCGAGCACCAGAGTTGGGAGGGAAGCCCTCTTACTGTTTGTGTGACTGTGGCCCAGTATGAATGGTGTGTGAAGTAACCTTGCTGATGATGACAACATGCATGCAGAATTTATTTCTTGCATGGCCCTACCACAGGTTTGGTTATGGTGTGAGTTTTGTTTGCATGTAGCTAGCTGATTTTTAGTGGCCACCATCCGCCTGATGAGTCCCAGAAGGACAAAACGCGTCGTGCGATCAGGTAACAAACAACTTTTAAATTAGCTGCAGTTGTCATCAGCAGGTGAAAAGTTTTGTCGCCCCCAGCCCTTCAGGCTGGGTTTTATGTTTTATGTTTCTCTATGCTTTTCCAACCTGTCAACCCTTCTCCAATCTTTTACTATACTAGTGTTTAAATCTTTTGTATAAGAAGAAAACATTTACTTACTTGTACCGGTAGGCCTAATTAAGTTTTATAGACGATTGATACACAAAGGGATAAGAAATCTCAGTCAATTTGCTGAGCCATCACCACACAGGATAAATAATTTTATTTTGACTTGATAATTTGTTCTAAAACAATAATATACAAAAGGAACTAAAAACAACCACATAATTATTTAGTTTTTTAAATGGTCCTCCAAATTCATCATTCATCATGGACCCAACATTTTGGATTCGAATAAAAAAAATACTGTATCTTTGCCAATTTTTAAGAGAGTATAGGACTTGCGTTTTAGGCAAATTTCTGTTTGCTCGGCCGATGACACCACAGGTGTTTGAAATTTTGAACATTGTCATGAATGTGGAATATAGGGCTTGCCCGTAACACATTTCCAAATTTTGTTTTAAAATAAATTAGTTTTCAGGGATTTTGTTTTGTTAAAAAATCCCAAGATTGACTAATATCGTGATTTTTTTCTGGCGTAAACAAAATTTTTCCCAAATTTTATTCCCTTTGATATACGTCACCACCCAAAGGCCCCTTTGCGATTCTAATCTCATTTGTGGATAGGAGAGTAATGAAATATTTATTGGAAAATAAATTTAAGTAGATAAAAACAAATGCAAGTAGGTCTACTATACAGTGTGTATAATACATGAGAGCCTTCTTCATGACCATGGCCCACATCAACTGATCCTTGCGTCATGTTGTAAGATACCAGATATAACCCAACCAACCTGGATATTTTAAAATCCACCTTTGATTCTAACAGAGCCTGACCATTATCACCGGTGAGAGAAAAATAAACCAGCAGTGATGAAAGACATACACAACCTGATGTATTATACTATTAAAAGTGTTCTTCCTAAGCCAGAAACACCGGCAACAATACGTTGCCATCCGCAGTGTTGACTAGGCCAACGATACTTTTTAAAAGTAGTAGGCTAAGAACATCTCCAGTTGAAATGTAGCACATCCAGATCCAAGTAGGCCTAATAATTGGGTTAAGTTCTTAGATTTGGTTATGGTTATTTGTAACTGTACCTATACAGATACCTTATGTAGACATCTTTAAATACGTAATTCAATTCTGTTTTTTTAGTACACCGCAGGTTATAGATAGAAAAGGATTTATTTTAAATTTTACTGCCTTTCGATTGGATTGCAACTGTTATATACATACTAGAGAGAAGAGATGGACCGATACCTGAATGTGAAGATACTGATTCTACTTTTTGAACCGAATTCGAAACCTTTAACCTAACGCTAACTATTAAAAATTCCCTACAAAGTGATATCTAAAAACATGGCAATTGACTCTAACAGGAGAAATTGCTTCAAATTACATGGCATAGGAGTACACTTTTATAACGATCAATATCACAAATGAATGAGGGTTTTTTTTAGTCAATAGATGTGTGTAATAGCTGAACTGAAGTTGAAGAGATGGTATCGGTTGAGGTATTAGCAGTGGCGGATTATAGATACTACTTGCAGGAGCAGGGCCCCGGGTGCTGAGGGCCCCCCCCCAAAATTCTGCCATTAGAAAAATATATAAAACGTATACCAATGAACCCAAGTGGTGCTATCCCATAATAGAATACAAGTTTTTATCATGTACTACTGTATTTATGCGAGTATAGGCCTCGGGTATATTTGAAATTGTCAAGTTCAAAAGTGGGGTGCGGCCATTATGTGAAGCCATTATCAATAGTATTTATATCCAAATCTTTAAAATCTGAGTGGTCAAAATAAGGGTGCGGCCTTTACTCGAGGGCGGACTATAAGCGAGTAAATACGGTATTTTGAATCCTTATTCAAACACCCAGTTAAAAACATCTTCCTTTATATTGACAGAAATCATCAGTCTGCCTTTGAAATGTGTCTAGCATTAAGATCAAACGTTAATGTTGCCAATTAAAATGCTGTGAATTGTAAGCTCGACATGACGACAAAACAAATTGAGGCACAGAAGGCTACATTGTTTCGTTATTGCATTCATACCCACTAATTTTTTCTGTAGCGCACCAATGCACTCTTAACAACATGAACACCTGCGGCGCTATTTAAAAGAAGGCTTTGCCCCCCTACGTGCGTCCTTGTCCCCTTTCCGCAAATGTAGATGCACCCTAGAGTCGCCCTCCCATGATTATGTCCTAGATCCGCCACGGCAATAGGGCCCCAATAAGTATAAATCCGCCTTTGGGTATTAGCAAAATCTTCCGATACCAAAAGTATCAGCCAATTCTCAATATCGGTATTGGTATCAGTCCATTTCTAATATGTACCTATAACTAAGTTTTTAATGATGTTACGAATAAATTAAATATAGGCCTACTGCAATCAAAATACAGGATTTAAAAAAAAAATTCAATCAAAAAATGTCCATGAAAACTCCTTTCTTTCCTTTCTTGGTTCTGTGACCAAGAGTTGGAATGGTTTGGATGAAATAGTTGTAAACCCATTGCCTAGAAATGTTTCTGAATCAATTAGAGCGTATAAGAAAATACCAAGGTTGTAATTAAAACTCTTGTCATGCCTGCATTTAGAGTGCAAAATAGTGGTTATTGTTTTAAAGTTTTTGGAACCCATTATAACTAAAAGAACTTAATAAATTTTTTAAAAACTAATCAACGAAATCTTGTTGTGATTAGGTCAAACACCGAGATGTTTTTGTGCCGACGGTGTTGGGCTTGATGGTCTTGACAGCGTTGACATGTAGGCGGGGGCGACGGGGGCTGGCCAAGGTGGTAGATCTCGTCCCCCTCGATGAACAGCGGTTCACGAGTGTGGTGGACAGCTCAAAGTTCTCGGGCGACCAGGTCCACGTTCCCCTTGCGGCCCGTGAAGAAGTTGTCCGCGACGATCACTTTGGGCCGGACACATAGCTGGGCGACAGGTGAGAGCCCACGAACCCCGGCACCCCGTGATCTAAACCAGAGGAGAAAGCTTTACTTAGGGTTGCCCTACGGACCGGAAAAAAAGAATTTTCCCAATTTTTAGCTCTTATTTTTGGACAAAAACTTTGGGCAATTCCCTATCTATTCAAATTTTCAAATCCTTGCTTTTTTGGGAACTTGAATTAATTATTATTTCATTATTATAATTTAAACTTTCAATTATTCCACCTTCTTTTCAATTAAAAATAACAGTTCTCTCTTTATTAATTAGTGCATTTAAAAGGATAATAATAAAAGTTTTGGTCCTTGCACTACTATTAACCCTTATTGTTCATGCCCAAAATATTATAAAAAAATTTAAATAAATAATAAAAAAAATAAAAACAGTATTTAGAGTCTACCCACTCAGTTATATAACTGATTTTCAGTGGGGACGTCTATGCTAAATGGTGTCCGTACTGTGCATGCCGTAAATATACACGCCGCAATACTTCCCACTTCTTGTGTCTGTGTATGCCGTATATATACGCGTATTATCGCTAGCAGCAGAGGTCTTTATTCTGGTGATTTTTGTTCTGTTATGTTGGTGGAGATATCAATTTTTCGAGGCTACCCTAAGGGGAATAGGAGACTGTTGCTTCATCTGTGCAAAGTGGCGTCGCGTAAGGGTTGTTTGTATGTCCAGAACATGTTGGTTATTTTAGATTCAGATATAGTTTGGAGGGTGAACTGAATGATTTAATTAATTACAGTGATGATACAAACAAATTATTGAGATACTTACAAAAATGGCAAAGTAATGAGCAATGACAGTTTCATTTCTCGATTTGGATAGTCGGGAAACACTCCCGTAGGTGGAATTGTTAATATTTAATACAATCCAGAAATTAAAAAATCCATCCCGATCGGGGTACGAACCCGAGTCTCCCACTTTCCGGTGGACGCCTTAGCCAACTAGACCCCGATCGGGACGGATTTTTTAATTCTGGGTTGTATTAATATTAATGATAGTTTCAACGCAAGTATAAATAAGGATATTTTCCTTTAAAGTTAATCACAGGGAAAGACAACTTTTGAAAAAATTCCACAGTTAAAGGGTTAGAGTCTTCACGAGACTAGGCTTACATGTACTCTGCACGCTCGTAAGCACTCAAATTAAGATGTACAATGCTCTGCGGAAAAATTAAAACTACATACGCAAATTCTAAAATGCACATTGACGCAGATATTTTTATGCAGAACAACATACAAACAGAATTGCTTTTTAGCAATAGACCCTACTATTCATCAAGTTGTTAAGCGTAAAGTCAATGCGACGAAGAAACCTCTTCTTGTTCCCGTTGCATTGATTTTTTGCGTAACCATGGTGTAAAGTAGGGTTTATTACATACATCAGTTCTGTTTTTGTTCAGCATAAAATATCTGTGTCATGTGCATTTTTAGAATTCTCGTATTTTGTTTCAATTTTTTCTTCAGAGCGTTTTACATCTATTTGATGCTTACGAGCGTGCCGTGTACGTGTATGTCTCATGAGACTCTTATGCAAGTCATAATAGTGTAAGATTCATGTAAATAGCATTTTCAAGTGCCATTTTATAGCGTTTTGTAGCGTCTATTTTTTGGCCACCTTCAAAAACTTGTGTATGAAGTTTTTTACAATTTTATTTTAAATTTATGTCATCAAGGTTGAATTAATATCAACTGAATAAAAATCTGTATTTAAACAAATTAAATTAAAGATAGGCCCTACTATGGAAAATAAAATAAAATAGTAATTGAACATCCTTAGTTTTAAGTGAAAAAAAAGTGCTTAGGCCAATGCAGCATCTAGGGCATACTCACAAAACACTATTTTATTTTCTCGTTCAGCCTCTAGTTTTAACCTTATCTAGTAGTAATCAATATTGGGATAGGAGTAGGACTATGAATCCTACAAAAATAATCATACAATTTGTTATTTAACAAGCATCAACCATAGTCCATAATCCAATGTCTCACCAATCTTGCACATGCTCAGATTGCAATAACAAGTACAGCTATAAGTGTTGTTGATGGACTTGCGTGCTCGGGAACAATATGTTCATGCCATACACTATCAACAGCTGATATGAACAGTCACGTTTATAGCGGGTTTATGTTACACAATGTAAATAGCTGATAGTATAGGATTAGGCTATACATAGTCACAATTCAATAAGCCTAGGCCTACGGTACTTTAAATATAGTAGACCTCTACCTCTAAGTCCAAAAATACCATGCTTACTCTCACTGACTTTTAAATTTTCTTTTTAAAGAAACATAGCCTAAAGTGACAACTTAAGCCTATTTAAAAAAATAAAATAAACATCATTGGCTTTCATTGTAGCTTATTGTAGGGCCAATCTAGCTATTATTTTATGCATGCAGCATGATTTCGTAATACCTCTATGTGGGCCTACATTTAGCAGATACGTATTTCAATCTTATTACTGTGAGCACATTTTGCATACTACCTGTTGGTGTATTGTTTTTTGTTTTTTAATACCTATTAAAAATAAATAATTTATTTTTCAGAAAACATTTGGGGGAAGTGATCCTGGGGAATAGTGGCCGGGGGGGGGGGGGGGAGCAAATGTCAAAATAAATTAGAACCAATCAAATAACCAAAAAGGCCAAGTAAGATGGGTATTTTTATTTTTTTTAGAATTAGGCCTACAACCAAAAAATTGAGGGAGGGGGAGGAGAAAAAAATGTGGTGGGCGCTTAAAATGTCAATGTGGGATAAGATCCGATAGAATTTTCAAAAAGGGGAAGAAAATTTAGATTTTTTTGTACCCCCCCCCCCCCCACCTATAATTTTGATTTTAAATAGGCCTAGTATTTCATGGCAAAACAAGGGTTTATTAGTGTTAGGCTAAGGGGTTAAAAAAACTTACAATGCTACAAAATTTAATTTAAGGTCTATAGGCCTACCACCTGCACCTACCATGTTTCATCCTCCGTAGGCCTACCTACTACCCATAAAACTCAGTCAATAATGTTATGAAGCTAATCCTACTCTACTACAGAGGAAGGTAATCTACGACTAGGCTACATCCTTTGATTTTTAATGTATGAACCGTGAACTGCTCATTTAATTAATCTCAGACCCAAACAGTGAACAAAATATTTAATTGTAAGTTCATAAGTAATAACCATATCAATTGGACTTGGTGGTAAATTATACTCACAAGAATTCTTTTTCGGGCTCGATAATTCAGAAACTTTACATCGGGAAACTTTTGAGGGAATTTTTTTTTAAGTTCTTGAATCTTCTTCTGCTTTTTCCTGTATACCCTTTTTGGGATTATATCCTTGATATTTCCTTTCTACCCGCCCCCCTTTTTTTTCCCCTTTCGACTTGACGGGTTTTCGGAAGCGTTTTCCCTTTTGGGTGCTGTGATGGCCACCGTTCTTGTGGTTTTGATAAACAACCTTCCTGTAAACCCCTTTTCTTGTAGAGCCCAAAAAAAAACCAAAAAGGCAAAAAATCAAAAGGATTTAAAAAACCTTTTAATGAAAAATAAAGGGGTCGCATGCGGGCCAGCCTTTGTTGACAAATTTCTTTTAAACCTAGCGTAAAAATGACAAATTTTGGGGAAAAAAAAGGGGCTCCCCCTTTCAAATCTTATTCCCTATAATTTTAAAATTTATTCCTTTTTAAGTAGGTCATTCATTTCAAAAAAATTCAAAAACCCAAATTGCCCTTAAAAAGTTTTTTTTTTACAAAAAGTTTATTTGGGGGGGCCTATGGGTTTTAGGGGGTGCGTATTTTTCATGGGGGTGGGGGGGGGGAAAAAAAATTTTGGGCAAAAATTAAAAAATGGGGTTTTTTTTGGCCCCCCCCCCCTTTTTCTTTGAATTCCCCGTACTTTAACGGAACAATTTTTCCCTTTCCCCAAAATGAATCTAGGGCCTAATAAACCTATGTTACGCAGATTATCTCTAAACATCGGATGAATTAATTTCCCCAATTAAGTTTCTTTGGGGAGAGACTTTTTTAACGGATAAAAGGTCAGACTTGAAGGTTAACCCCCCCCCCCCCCTACCCGGGATTTTGAGCAAATAAGGGTGGGTTTAAAATTAAACATTTTAAAAAACAATAATGCAAAAAAAAAAATAAAAAATCTTTGGAATAGCAAGGGTTTTGGGGTAAAACTTTTGACAAAAACAAATTTCAAAAGACTGGGTGGGCATTTTTACAAAATCTGGGGGACGCTCTAATCCTGAGGTCTTTTTTTTAAGGGTCCCAATTTTTGATTTTTTTTTCAAATCTAACTTTATTTGAAAAAGTTTCCTTTCGAATACGATAATAGCACAGCGAATAGAATTTCCGGAAGGCCCACCTAGGGAATTCATATTCAATCAATTTTCTAGCCCAGTGCTGTGTTTTGTGAAAAAGGCGGTAGGAAGGGGGGGGGAATGGGGGAGTTTTCCCCCCCCACTTTTTACCGGGCCCCCCCCCTTCAGAATCTTAGAAATTCAGTCTCGCCGTAAATACGCACGGAAACAAAATTTTGAATAAGAATTTTCAATAAAATAATTTTTTAAACATTTACTTTTGATAATGATTGTTTTGGACGTCTGCAGGTATTCTCCACTTCCCTTTTCCCCTTTCCTTTTTAAACCCCCTTTATAAAGACCAAAAAATTTTCAATCCCATTATTGTCGACGGATCAATGATAAACCTATCATATTCAAAGGTTTTAGCATGCAGGCTATCTCTTAACTATTCCAATTTTTTTATGTTTTATGTTTTTTTTACAAAAAAACATTATTTTGGGATTGATTCGCCCACGATTTTTTTTCTAGAACGCACCAAACACACTCTAAAAACCTCATTTTCAAAATTTTCGCCTGCGGCGCTGTAGTGGGGGGCTCCGCCCCCAAACCCCCGTACTTGGCAGCAGATTTGTTGTTCCCCCCCCACTCGAAAAGGATTTCCTACGCGCCTGTGTGAAATCTTAAGTAAAATCGAGCCAAAATCATGTCTTTAAATGGTGTAGGGTCCAATTACGTAACAATGGAATAGGTATGCCTGGGGGGGCCTATTTAGGCCTAACCTTTTTCCTGTGTCTGATTATTTAGATTGCCCTAGAATGTTTTGTATAGAAAGGGGTGGGTATAATTATTTTGTTTTTATTGTGCTTTTGGGCTTTTAACAAAAATAGAATTTTTTTCATTCATAATGGTAAACCAGTAGTTAAACGTTGTACCGTATGTAATTTGAAAAAGAACAATAAAACTAAACGCCTAGAGTGCTCGGTATGTGAAGATATTTTCCATCGGGTATGTATAAATATGACCAATGAAATATTCGATTCAATACTTGGACCATGGAATGTAATAAGTGTATAATCATTTATAATAGCAGCAAGTCCCTTTCAATGTGGCGTTCAAGATGTCTATGAACTGAAGAATCGAACAAGAAGAGTTTCGCCGAGATGTATTGTATAAATTTGTTTATTCCCCCTCTAAGTGTACATGAAATTTACATGACAAATCTTGTTAATCATAATGTCGATAAAGAGCCTCAAAGTATGAATGATGATGTTGCTAAAGGTTTAGCTATATTGCCAAAAGGAATGAAGCTTGGACATCCAATATACGAAAGTTGATAAGTATATAGATCAGTTGAGAGTTTTCTTGACACGTAAAATTTTTGGATATATTTGCTGCTGTGAAACATATCTAGATGAGTCTGTTCAAGACGGTTTTATTTCTGTTGACAATTATAAAAATGCTAAGATTTGATCGTGAAAGGATAGGGGGAGGGTTGGTTATTTATTTTGCTGGAGAAGTTCATGTCTAGTGTAATTGAGTGTAAAGTTAAATTTCCGATAGATGTTGAGTTGCAGTCAGTTAAATTCTGGCTTCCGAATGTAAAGCCAATGATTTTTACAGCAGTTTATAAAGCTCCACACGAAAAAATTTAGAAGAATTTCAGATTGTTTTGATAGTTTAGTAAATAGTTTAAAATTTTGGAAGCTAATGAATTGTTTTTTCTAGGTGATTTCAACATTGTTTTGAGTAAGAAGACATTACCAGTAAATAATTTCAAATTTCTCACAAGATCACATGGATTGGTACAATTGATAAAGTCTGTTACTAGGGTTAATAATAGGTCAGCTACTTTAATTGATCATGTTTATGAAAATCACAATGAAAATATTATTCAGCCCTAAGGTATTATAAGTGTAGGATTAAGTGATCATGAATTAATTTATTGTGTTCGTAAGATTAATAAGCAAAATTTCTTCCTAAATTTGTAATACTAAAAAATTATAAGAATGTTGATTGGAAGCAAGTAGATGAAGATATCTTAAGTGGCCCCATTAACCAAATTGTATGGCGGTAAGTGCAGATGATAAATTAGAAATGTTTGTTAAAGTAGTCGTAGAACCTCTAAATGAGCATGCACCCCCCTTGAAATTAAGAGGTTAAACTCTTAAAGGGTAAGCCAGCCCCATGGTTAACAGCAGAGATTAGGAAATCCAGCATGGGAGGACCACTTGCGCAAAGAATTCAGAATTTTTAGAAGGCATTCAACGGGGGAGGAATACAAGAAAGTTAGAAATAAGGTAAATAATCAGATTCGTTTTTCTAAGCGGTAAAGCATTTAAGTCTTCTTTTGATAATGATATTTCTTCAAAATCTTTATGGTCATTTTTAAAATAAGTTGACAGGTAACAAAGTGAAAAAAGAGGTAGCATAGCCTCATTGACAGAGAATGGGGTATCCTACACGTCTAATCCTGACATTTGCTGTTTGTTACAGAAAAGTTTTGTTTGTGAACGATGTAGATTTTCCAGTGAAATTGGTAAGTTTAAAGATTTAAATAGAAAAAAGCAGATGATCTCCCGCATGTAAAGGTAACTAATAAAGAAGTTGTTTCAGCAATTAAACCCCTTTAAAAATTTAAAAGCTCGACAACACTTCAAGAGATTCCATGCATAGTATTCAAGAAATGCGCATCAATAGTCGGATTATTGGCGTATCTAATTTCCCATTTTTTTCTTGTAGGTGATTTCCCAAAAACACAGCTGAAATTGGCAAAGAGTAACACCTATTTAAAAGGGGTAAAGGTAAAAAGAGTGATAGGAATTCTTATCGTCCTATATCAACTCTTCCAATTGTAGGGAAAATTATTGAAAATTTTTTGCACAAGAGGTTATTACATGAGGTGGATGCATCTGAAGGTTTAAGTGAAAACCAACATGGTTTTAGGAAAGGTAGATCAACGCAAAGTGCCCTTCTAGCATTTACAGATTTTATCTATAAAGGGGGTTGACAAGCGGAATGGTAAGGGTTTGGGGCGTTTTGTTGATCTTAGGAAAGAATTTGATTCAGTACCTTTTTTACCTCTATTAATAAAACTAAAAACCAGGTAAACATAAGTCCTTATTTGTTATCAATATTGGCGGATTATTTTTTAAAAAGAAAAATGTTTATCAAACTTGCAAAATATAGTTCAAAGTATTCAATATATTTTTTGGAGTACCACAAGGGTCAATATTAGGACCCCTTTTATTTATTCTTTACATAGACTAGGGAAACGCCAAAGTCGTTGTTAAACGAGTGAGTGAGCCAAGTGTTGAGTACCCGGGAACATCCCCTTTCCTCCTCTATACCTAAGGCTGGATCCAGCCCAGTATGAGGAATGATACCGGGTACTACACACATGGCTCACTCACTCGTTTAACAACGACTTTTTCGTTTCCCTAGTTATTTAAATTGAACATTTAAAATGCGAATCATGTTCAAAACGTATCAGCGTGAAACATTAACAAATTTCCAAGATAAAAAAAAAATCACCGAATTTTTTTTTCCCATTTTAAAACCCTCAAAAATTATATGTATGTGTAAAAATATAAAAAAGTTCGAGCGAACGGGTATCGAACCCCAACCCTCCGTGCGGTAGGCTAAATGCTTACCAATGGCCATGCAAGCCACGAAGTTATCGTCTCGCTAGCTGCTACTAAACAAAGCATATCAATATTTAAAAAATCACATTTTATTTATTTTGGGATTAAAACCCCAAAGGATCTTTCTGATTTTGTTAGCAGTTCTCAGTAAACTCGTACCGGATATCGTAAGACGTCTTCAAGAAATTTTAAGAGGATGGATGATTTGGGTTTTAAAAATCAGGAACTTGATATTAATTATAGTAAAACAAATTTTATGATTTTTCATAAGGCTAATGATAGAAGCATGAATGATATTCATTTGACGTTGAATTGTAATGGTAAGCTAATTTCTAGAGTACTATATGAATTTAAATATCTTGGAGTTTTCTTAGATTGTAATTTAAATTTTAAGAAACATTATGAATATGTATGTAATAAAGTATCATCAGCAATAGGAATTATAAGTAGAATGAAGAGGTTTGTAACAGAGAGAATGTTGAGGTTACTTGTAGATTCTTATATTCACTCTATTATTGATTATTGTTTAGTGGTTTGGGCAGTAAGACCTTCTACCGAATATGTTGTACTTCAGAAGAGAATTGACCATCTGTTTGATTCAATTCCGATGAGCCAAGATTTACCAATCTGATTGCTTCACGATTGAGGAAAGAATGAAATATAGCGTACTGGGTAAATTACATACAAAATATTTAAAGGTATGTATTCAGGTAATTTTTCCCAATATTTTTCAAAATTTGTTGATCGTGGGTAGAAATTCTATTCTAATATACTCATTGAAAGTTCCTAAATTAATTTCTGAATCATTTAAAAAGTCATTTTTGTACAGAGGAGTATCCTTTTGGAATTCAATTTCTTATGATATTAGAAGCCAGTTTACTGAGCTAGGAATACTACAATTTAAAAGTAAAATTTAAGCAATGATAATGAATCGAAGAACAAAGAAGAATTGATTGTCAATACGTATTTATTTGTGGGACATTGTCTCTGTGTTTATGTAATGTTAATTTATCTTCATAGTTCTTATTTAGATTTTGCTGTTCTCTTTGTTTGTTCATTATTGCCTTTGATTTTGATGTATTCAATGTATTTTCAATTGATATTTTTCTGCCTAGATTGTCTGGTTGCCGCCCATGGTGGAACTTGCAACTTGAGTTAGGTGTCCTATATCATTGCTGTGATCAGTTTTGACATGAACAAATTTTAAATAATTATATATCTGATATAAATTTTATATTAGAGTCAAGATCTTTTTCACTAAATTGTTATCAAAAATTTGAACACAAGAATGATGGTTGAACACAAGAATGAAGATTCGCGTTCGGTGGTTTCTCCGCGAAAGATTGATTACTCCCTGATTTGCTGTTCCTGATTTTGGCAAACCTCATATTCGTTTGAGTGGGATCGTCTAATAAATCAGTTTTTTTCTTTTTTAATGTTTTTTTTTTTTTTCTTTCTTTCTTTCTTTCTTTCTTTTCTCTTTCTTTTTTTTTTTTTCTTGTCTTTTTCTTTCCTTTTTCCTTTTTCCCCCCCTTTCTTTTCTTTTCTTTTCATTCTACCCCCTTTTTTATATTTGATTCATTCATTAAATGCATATAATATATATTTTTTAATTTGTTACCAAGATTGTTGTGTTTAAATGCATTGTTGTTGTAATGCTACTATTTCAAATATCTACGAAAATGTATTTATTGTTGTTTCTGCATCTATGTAATTAGTTTTATTTAGTTGTCCTCCTTTGTAAATCAGTTTTATAACTGACTAGGATCGACGTTAAATAAATAAAAAAAAATAACTAAATAAAAGTTGTTGTAGGGCCTATAGGGTTGCCATAGGTATTGGGGGAAACGAAATACGGGATAGGAGTTGGCTAAAATGGAATTGGGGTCTGGAGCAAAGCCCAAGCCACTGGTAGCTTTTTTTTTTTTTTTTGGGGGGGGGGAGGGCTTAAAATGCATTTGAGAGTAGGGCCTACCTACCTAATTCTGTGAAAATTTTAAAGCAATATAATGAACAAAATAGGGAGATTTAATCAGATAAGGATAATTTAAGAAAAAAAAGAAGTTGCTTCCAATTTCTTTAAGTAAATTAGGGCCTACATGACCAAGACCGTGTTTTGGGTATCGTTGCAGCTCCATCAATGTTACCTCCATCTTTGTCAATCATTTTTAATGACAAACGTTTATCACTGTCTGTCACCGACTCACTGAGTTCGATTGAGATCGTAGCCTGTGGTTTGGTTACGTAACACCCATCCCATAGCCCTGAGTTATCCCGTATCACACGCACGCCGCACCCGAGGTTGAGAATATCGCGTTACGGCTAGAGAGACTTGCTACAATGACTCACGCTTATGAGGCACCAACTGATAGACCGCGGGGAAGGGATTGGTCACTATACGCCCGCGATTTAAAAAAAAAAAAATCGGCGCACGGACTACTTTATTCTAAATACATGATATAGGGTAGGCCTACTGATCAATGGCTTACAAAATACGGGACGCGGTCCCGAAACACCCATCAAATATGGGATTTTCTGGGTTATACAGGACACCATGGCAACTCTTAAGTTGTTGGTGTGTATGTTTTTGTTAATGTTGTAACTGGAGTCTCATTGTTTTTAATGTTTATTAACTAATGTGACAACATCTGAAATTGGCATGTTTGGAACATGCACATGAGTTAGGTCTAGGTAGTTGTATGAAGACCGAAGGGTTGTTACCAAAAAATAAATAATTAGGCCTACAATTAAAAAAATGACAACTGCAGTGTCTAGACATTCACAGTAGGCCTACCTAGGCCCCATGTTCTAACATAGGATGCTTGAAACCACAATATCTATCTACCTACATAAACAATTTGTTTAAAGAAAATAAATGCAATATATTTGGATTCAGGACATTTTATGCTCTAAAGATAAATATGATTAGCCTACGGGATAAATCTAAAATTCATGCAAATAGCCTAGGCCCTATTCGCAATATTGACCTATAATAATGGGAACGAGAAGGAAGTTTAATCTCATGTTGTTAACTAATGACATGATCCCACGATAAAGCTCCTGTAGCCTACCCTTTATCCCTGTAAGGGACAACGGAAACTTTGACAAGTTTTAACTTTCCGTAACGTTCCCGTTCAGTAGGCTAAATTACTGGAACCAATCAGAATTTGTTGTTCAAGGCCTGTTAAAAGTGTAGGCTAAGCCATTTTATCGGTACTTCTTCGGCTAGGGGGGTCCAACTTTTATATACACTGTAACGGAAAGGATTTCGGGTGCGCTCTTATCGATTATATCCTAGAACTAGCGCAGCGCACTGTAGCCAGCGGAAAGTTCGGCTAACCCAACGAAAGTACACCTTTAACATAAGTATAACAAAGGCAATATAGGCTAGCAGTTGTTAACAAGGTGTATAAAAGTTGGACCCCCCTAGCCGAAGAAGTGCCATTTTATCAGCTGATTGTTTGTAGGCCTAGGCCTACTATACAAGAATATTTTCTTTTGCCTGAAAAGCAACCACCCTCCCAACCCGCTAGGCCTACAAACTCGTTTTCGGGCAAAAGTAGGCTAAACCCAGGTCAGGTAGGGCCTAGGCATACCAATATGGTAATCTACGCTATACTTTGCAGGCCAAGGGACTTATATATTTACCGCCTAGGGCCTGGTCTAGGCCTACACAGGAAGTGAGGTTACGTTACTACCTGCAGCCTAGGTTCTCTGGTTGTAGGCCCTAGCCCTAGTGGTTATTTACTCAATTTGAAGTAGGCTAGGCCTAGTACATCTATTCTTACCAATAATTATTGCCAATGTGAAAATACATATCTGCTTGATATTTTTCCCAGTCCACATTTCCGTTCAATAACTAGATCATTAAATACTGCATGTTTTATTTGCAACCAAGCATAATAAAAACAAACTTTCTTCTTGTCAACAACAAACCACAGCAGCTGTCAAGTGTCCCACCGCCTTGTAAGCTGTAAATAAGAAAAATTCAATCAGCTGTTTACGATGATTACCGAACATATCCGACTACAACCGACCAAACCATTTGGCAGATTTCGCGGATTCGTATTCGTCATTTGGGTCAAAATCGTACAAAATGTCAAACCCTTCTCAGCAAATTGATAAGGATTTGGACCTTAGTAATGCTGCCCGAGGTATCTGGTTGGTTAAGGTACGTCTCGATAAAATCAATCTAAATCTAAAGATATTGGCTTTCAAAATAACTTCAGTTAATATTAGCCAATTTGGCCAAGTCGTTCAAAGACGAACCTAACCTCATTTTATTGTTAATTTAGGTGCCGAAATATATAGCCAACAAATGGGACAAAGCACCTGGAAACATCGAAGTTGGAAAGCTACAAATATCAAAGTAAGATTAATGAGTGAATGTTGATGGATGAGAATGAGAATAGGCCTAGGACACGCTGGTTGAAGGAACGTCCCCCGGGTCCTTGCCGACCACTAGGCCTAGCCTAGCCTAGGTTAGCCCTAAAGGCCGATGCACAATTGCCCGGTTACGATAACGTTACCGTTAACAATGACGTGAAGAAAGTTTAATCACACGTTAACTTACGACTCGATGCACAATAAAGCTTTCCGTTGCCGGCCGTTCCCGTATCCCGGCAACGACAACGGGAACATCACCAAGTTTTAACTTTCCGTAACGTTCCCGTTCCGTATGTTACCGGAACCAATCGGAACCAAGATGAAGGTACATGTCCTAAAACTATTGAATCAGCTGATTGATGGTTTATATTCGAGTAATATGCGAAATAAATTAAATACAAATATGCGGAATAACAAAATATAATTAATACACTTATTATTTTATTTGGTCCCGTCGGTTTGCTTCACGGGCTATTGTGCATCGAAGCTCTTAACGTTAGTGTTTTCCCGTTCTCGTTGTCGTTACCATTGTCGTTACCGGGCAATTGTGCATCGGCCTTAAAGGCCGATGCACAATTGGACTGCTTAATATTTACGACCTCTAATTTAACCAGAGCTACAGACAAGATTTATGGAGGTCTAGGCCTACCTTCAACCTTTTTTATCAATGCTTCAACGCAAGGTCTACTAATGAATCAACAACAAATAGGCCTAAGCTCCGAGACGACTGTGGGTAGGCCTAAGATGCGTTGCGTGTGTTGCCCGCTACGTAAAAATTAGGGTGGTGTTTCCGAACCTCCCATACGGCGTACGGTACCATACAATGAGTGCGTTCTGTTACCTGCTGGCTCTACTGGGAGCACAGTAAACAACAGTGCTAGCCTGCGCGGTCAGTAGGCCTAGAAAACGGAATGGTTCCCAGTAAAAGCATCCAGCACAAACACTGCAGCTGTCAGAAAAATAATCGTGCAGTCAATTTAAAACATGATATTAATTATTTAGGGTAAACTTGAAGAGAAATGAAAAGATTTCACATTTATTCTCGGTTACGGATATAACAAATAAATTATTCTCTTGGCGGAATATTTAAAGCTGTCATCTAGCCTAAATTGCAAGCTATGAATTAAAAAAGAAGTGTAAGCTCGCAAATAAATATTCTTAGCTCATTCCGAATTAATTGTTTTTTTTATTCAGTGCAATTTTCAAATACCTATTCATTTTCTCTGAAAAATAAAGAAATTTATTAACCTTTGGAAGAAACGACATTTCAACCCCGGGCCATGACACTAGCGGTTTTAAACTGGCGATACGACGAGAAAACCCCCACACTTCAGTTACTGAAGGCGCTGGCCGCAATTTCGGGACGTTTCAGCACACTGCTGACAGCAGTTAACGGAAGGTTACAGTAAAGCTGGCTATGGTTCAGTAGTCCAGCAGGTAACGGAACACACTCATAGAGTGCACGAATCGGTTTCCCCGGTATTTCAGCTGGAACCTATTGTGCTAATTATGTAGGCTAAACCTGTCTAGCAATATGTAATGTAAACTGAACCAGAGATTTTTCATCAAAGCGATGTATTGACATGGGAAACCTAGGCCTACACTCAAATGGCTAGGCTACACTCTGAAACAAGTTAGGCTAAACTCATCATGCTGCGATCTTCCGGCATCTTTAATGAATAACTGAACAAAATAATTTGCTGAAAATTCATTAGGCCCAACTCTTTATTGAATAAAACTTGCAATGCCCTCTCTCTTGCTACCAGGAAACAAGCCAGAAGGCGTCGGTCGCCCTGACACTTCCGATCTGTGCGTGCTGGGCCTGGCCAAGAAAATCCCGAAAGACCACCGGTTGACAGTTTCACGGTCACACACCAGACTCTCGGAGTGTTCTCACACATTGCTCGTAAGTTGGCTTCCATTGATGACAGTTAAACCTTTATTCATAGGCCTACATGGTTTCTGGATAATGTTTTCAATTTTTTTCTTTCAAAAAGCAATACATCCACTATAACCTTAATGTCCATGTGAAATATGAACGTTCTAGACCCACCCGTTTGGTTAGAATCGACCCAAATGTCACAAAAATATCGCACTAAAAATCGGAAAAAATCGTAAAAGTACGATAGGCCTATTCATGAGAAATATTTCTTCGATTGTACCCAGAAACGTGGCACGTCTTAAGTTCAGAGATTTCATCAAGATCGCATATGCCGTTTGCCCGGAATCGTGCAAACAGACAGAAAAAAAACAAAACATTAGAGCTAAATTTTTGAGGGGTCAGTGAAATTGAAGTTTTCGCTTCGCTCGCCACGCTCATCCAATTAAAAACTGCAAAACCTTTAAAGTCTCTATTTTTGGCGAAACTCTTTTCGGTGAAAGCCCTTAACCCTAGGCCTTATTTTGTAATTTGTAGTCTATGTATTTTTTGTTTTGTATTTTGGAGTATTTTTTGTGAAAACATAATTTTTTTTATTTTGGACCCCCCCCCCCCCCCCCCAACCAAAGAAGTCTGGTGCAGTTAGTAGTGCGCCACCTTAAAATTAATCAAGAAACAATAAGGCCTAGTTACGCCTATATTTACAAGTACCTAGAGAAAGTTTTAGCCCCTTTTTCAGGGAGAACTGTAGCCTAATCTATATAATTACCGCCCTATCTACTATAGGCCTAGGTAAGATGCTTTGAGTGAGTGGACAAAACTACCAACGTGTTTTGCAGCTTCAAATTCAATGCCGTAGTCCCAGAGACTGACAAACAAAGCTTGGAAGGCGGATTGTTCAAAGCTGAGTGTCGGCCGTAGGGAAATTTTTACATCATCCGTATTATTTTGATTTTGGGTCCCTTTTTGACTTATCGTTTTTAAATCTTTAATTTTTCCCAATGTTTTCATTTTCAGGGGACAACGCAAATGAAGTCAAGCGGGAATAAATTCAAAAGTTTCTTGCCGACAAGACAGGTCCAAAATTTGATGGATAGTCCAAAATTTTCAAGCCGTCTCCACCACAAAACAACGAAGTTCAGGGGATTTTTTTAAATTAAAAAGAATAATCACACGGGTACGTAGGGCCTACCCAATACTTACGAAGATGGCAGGGGGCCCCGGGAAGTGCTTTTTTAAAAAAGGGGGGGGGGGGCAATAAAAAATGTCTAAAAACCCCCCAAAAACAATTTTTTCCCGGAAAAGATGTATCCTGGCACAATGGAGGGCTGGGGGAGGCAGCTTTTTTGCGTCGGGGCATGGGCGTCACTTTAAAAAAAAAAAAAATGGGGCTTTTTATTGTTTTTACTTGTTTTTGCAAAAATTTTACAAAAAAATAATTTATCGTTTGTAATGTTTTTTTCACAGAACCTTAAAATTTTAAAAAGGGCCCTAGTATATATTCGGGGAAAATTTAGCCCCCCAATCGAAAGATTATTTCCCAAGAAAATCACAATTTTACGCAATTTTACGATTTTTTTTTTATTTAAAAAAATTTCTTCTAGGCCTACTTATGACAGCTACATGCTTTATCCAATTGTAGGCCTAATGATTTTTTTCACAGAATAAAAGAAAATCTGCATAACACATGGGGAGCTCAAAGCACCAATTACGTCATCCAACAAAAGGGGCCCGAAAAAACTTTTGGTGTTCCTAGTTATTAATTAATACTGTATTGGACCGAAAATGCACGACCGAATAAACACGACCCCAAATTTTTTTGGGACATTTCAAGAAAAAAGAAAAAAAAACAAAGAAAATTAAAAAAGTACCAAGAAAAATTTTTTATTTTCAATGCAATGAAGAAAACCTAAAGTTTCATCTTTCAACAAAAATTTTGAACAATTTTAGGGCCTAGTCCTATGTTTTTTAAAGGGTAGGGCCAAACACAAACTCACATAGGGGTAACCACAGTTCACCAGTTGATTTAGGGATTACAAATCGATCATTGGACCTAGAACCCATTCGGGATCGATTCCCCAAGAAAAAAAATTTTTAAATTTTACCACAATTATTTTTGGGGGATTTTCCCCGGGAAAACCCATGAACCCATACGCGGAAAAAGCCGCGCTTGTTCGTGGGGGGGCCGGATTAGTCACCCCCCGCCTCACGCCACGGGGTTTGGTGGGGGTGAGTGGGAGGCGGGCAACGCGCAGCGCCGATGCGGAGAGTTGTATTGGGGTGCATATGTTTAGGCGCTATTTCAAATGCAAGCGCGCGGAAATAACGGAGTATGTTTTTTGGGTCGTATTTTTGGAAAAAAAAATTCGCTATATTTGTCGATACGGTATTTTTAATTTTTTCTACACCCAGGACAACAGTTGACTTATTTGGAATGATAAAAACAGCTTTTGCTCATCATAAGTTTAGTTCATGTAAAATCCCCCAAACACGTTGTGCAAGGGGTCAGCTTTACGAAAATAAATACAAATACAAAAAAAAAAAATACGAAAAATTATCGGAAAAACCATCGTACTATAGACTAAAAACCTCCTCTCCCCCTTAAAAGATATTGTAGGAAAAGCCTACCTAAAAAGTGCTTTCCTTTTTTTTAAAAACTTTTAAGTAGAGGCCCCCCACTTACACCATGCAAAAACATGAAAACATGCACCATCATGAGGTACCGTACGTACCGATACGGCCGCCATCGAGTAATGGCCGCACCACTATTTTGACGACTAAACTTTTGAAGAGTAGAATTTATAATACTATGACAAAGTTTCACATAATTTTGCTCCCCCTTTTGAACTGATATTTTAAAAAGTGTACTTAGGCCTAGCCCATTTGCATATTAACAGTAGATATCCCTTTTATAAGAAGATATAAAAGACCTTAGGGTTTAGGGTGTAGTTTTTACCTTTTTGCAAGAGAAGAGACCCCTTTAAAAAGCCTGTCCACAGTAGGATATACTGACTGAAAAAAAATACCTCGTAGACGTAACAATAATCAGGCGGCGTTGTCCAACCCAAAAAAAGTAATTTCATTTCCCTTGTTGAGTTATCATTTTAATTTTCATCTATTGTTTGAGTCTAAAATAACATAGAGGCCCAAGTACATAAAGTTGAGTAGAATTTTTACACGATAGGGGGGCAATACGCATTACCTGAAGTGAACCAATTTTTTACTGTTCAGGGGATGTACCTATTCAATATTTTAATTTTTTATGGACGGAGGTATAGGCTTTTCCCCCAAAGAGAAGTCAATATTGACAATGTTAAAAAATGGTTTTTCAGAAACCCCGGAATCTTTTCCTCTTTAAAAATTTTCAGTGGCAGGCACAAGTTTTACAGTTTCAAACGTTTGGGAAAAGTATTAGTAATAAATAATAATAAACAATAAAATTTTAAAGACAGCTTAAAAAAATGCTCAAGTTATTTCAAAGTTGACAAGTTACATGATTCTCAAAAATTGAGAAATCGGACAAAAATTTGAACACCAGGTCTACATAACAGTCTAGAAAACATTAATGGAGCGTGAGGAATTCTCCTTTGCTCCATACAAAGGGGTTTTACGTGTTTGCGACTTTGCGCAAAAAAAAAACCTTTTGTAAGGCAAATCTTGTGGTAAGAACAATCACAGTCTGCCCAAAAAAAGTCCATCAACTTGACTGTCCCTTTAGTTTTTTCAAATCACAGTCTTGTGCGGGACATATCACAAATCACAATGGTGTGGGGGTATAATAGTTTTCATACCTCACAGTTGGTCACATCTGATCGGTGGCGGACCAATCCATCCGCGCTCCCCACTTTTTTTCCCTCGATCAGGGACGGGTTTTCCTCCCCCACCAAAAAGGGTTTAAAGAGCTGGAGAATTCTTAATTTTCAAAACCCCCCCCTGTTGTTAGTGAGCCCTGCCAATCAACCCTTTTTTTAAACCCAAAGGGGGAGTAGGGGACTTTTCCCAGGTCCGTTTTCCCTGTTTTCTCTCGTACTTCCCCATAGATTGTGTCTACCCAATAATTAGTCTAACAATGTAATGTGAAGTTTTCCCCCCCCCCCCCAAAGGTCCCCCAGGGCACTCGTATCTCATTAGTCTTCGTCGGTCCTCTAGCTTCCCCAACCCTCCATTTTCCAAGGGCATCTCAACATTCTTTTTATGATGCCCCGCTTTTTCATGATTAAACCAAACCTTTTTTTTATTCAATACTTTCCCAGCTGCCTTTATTCGAAATTTTTTAGTCCCTTTTTCTTAGTTCCTTGTGAGGATCCCACCCAAAAGGCTATTCCATGCGGGCCTTACGGGATTTGTGGCCTAAGCACCCTTTTTCAATTCCGACCCACCCCCTTTTCAGGTCCTCAAAACAAATTTAATTTCGTTTATTTTCTTGATCCCCCCTTGATAGAACCCCCCAGTCAAGGGAAGTGGAAGCAGGACCAAGGTGGCCCTACTTTTTATATTTGGCCCTTTTGTCTGACCTAATAACACCGAGCGTAAACTGTTTTTAATTTTAAACTTTTTCCCTTTTCTATCTGTTTAATTAAATCAAATAATTTAAATCCTACAAAACCTATGGATAAGAAAAATTTATTGGAAATTTTTTCTTTTAATTCGAGATTGTTTTTTTTCAAGCCGCGCACGAGCGTGTAACAACGGTTTTTTTTCCCAGATGAGTATGGGGGGAAAGAAAAAATCCGAGGGCAAAAAAAAGCTCGAGACACAAGGCAGCGTCCTGGAGAGCTGTTTGCAGCGTTTGAAAAACATCATATTACAACATCAAAGGGCCCAGTCAAGATTACCCGACAGCCAATGTAAAGGGTTCCCTCGTAATTCGTAATTTAGTGAAAACTTAGTTTACTTACTAGGGCCCCTAAAACTTTTATTTCTTAGTCTTGGGGTCAGTTGTGCTTTTAAAAATTTTGCATGCTATCGCTATTTACTTGCGCAAAACAAATATTTTTTCTACACAAGAAAATGTAGCCCCTTTCTTTACCCCTATTTTTTTTGTATTTAATAGGGGAATGTGCAGGCACTCGATTTACCGAGCCAAAATGATTTTGGCTCCATTCCCCACCATTAATTTGATATAAAGTTTTTTTCATTTGTTTTATTTTCACCAGGATAGCCTTTTTTCATCTTTTAGTCTATTAAGAATACAGAAATCTAGAAATCTTACAATGAACAAGTGTCAACAAAGGGTTTTCGCGAAAGCCGGGCGGGGGGAAGTATGTGACCGTTTCTGGTCAAAGCAAGCAATTAATAGCCCAAAATTTTCACGGGGGGGGGGAATTAAGAGCTTGCCTTTTATTTGATTTGCAATACGTTTTCCGTGTTTTTGAGGGACCACGATAAGGTGCTTTCCCCGGTTTTATGCGTGCAGGGCCCAGCTGTAGTACCCCCGTTTATTTGAATCAAAACCTTGGGTTTCTTTAAATTTGCACACAGTAGCGCTACACTGCACGAATATGTATCACCATGCAGTTGTTACTGGGGCTTTCTTTACCGGCCGATGTTGCCGCCGCCGCATCTGCTGTATCCAGATCGTTTTTTTTTCACTCGACCCAAATCAATCATCCGGTCAAAATGTATTTTAAAGGCACATGCTCACCCGGGCATCTAAAAAAAGAAATTTTTCCCTCCGGCCACTATTTTTTTTCCCCTTTTCCAGTTGCTAAAAAACAACCCCCAAGTTTCAAATTTTCCAGAAAAATTTAGAGGTAAAAATGAGTTACAGAATAAATCCATGCATCTCAGATTGAAAAGAGTTGGTTACAATGCCAATAGATAGGTAGCTTGGTAGGGGAGGAGTCTGTATAAGTCTGCGGTGTGCCACAATACAACACCCATCATTTTTCGTAAACATGGGGGATACGATACAGTTCGATGCATTTTTATACAAAAAATTTTTAAAAACATTGAAATAATAATATTTTTTTTAAATTTTGACATTGACATCATCATGTTTTTTAATATTTATTAGGATGTGCTCCATTCTTTAGGTTTTTATTATTACGTTTTAACTCTTTAGGCTGTGTGTGTACAAAAGGCAATGGCAAAAAAAATTTGTCACCAAAATAATTGAGGTTTGGTTAATTTAAATTTAAATAAGTTTTTTGCTTTTTTAATACATCCATATTGTGGTGCGTCTGTTTAGATTTTTGCTGGAACCGCAAGTAAAGAGCCCCTGTGACCAAACTTCGACATGCGAACCTGGGGAGATTGGGGTTTGAACCCGCTTGGCTCGCTACCAACTAACGCACGCGTACCTTTTCCCTTTTTTCCCCAGGGTCCCTAAAGGAGATACTGAAGGACGTTGAAAAATAAAACCCTAAAAAACCCGCACAAGAACTGTGGGACTAAAGCGAGAGTCCGCCACTACAAGGAGTCTGGGGAGAGGCAGGAACCTAGGCTCCGCAGGCTGGCAAGGCTGAGCAAATCAAAAAACCCCCTACACTTGCGTTTTTATGCGCCTACTTTTCAAAATTTAAGGAAGTTGCGGTGGCCACTGTGGCACCCATTCGTCAATACTTACTTTTGTAGCTACTTTTTAATTTGATTTTTAAAATGGGGCGGGGACATTACTTTTTGGGGCCTCTATAATCGAGTAAAATTGTTTTAATCGTTAAACCTTTTGTGTATTCTGTTCAAACAGAAAAGTTTACGGAAAGTCTTGTTTGGTATTTTTTAATAATGTGGGAGAATTTTATGACTTTGGTTTACTGTTTGGGCCTGTGTAAATAGTGAATTTTTTTTCCAATTCTAATCCAAATTTGGGATATTGAAAATTTAAAGTACTCACAAATTATGTAAACAAAATTTTCGTGAAACTAAAGACCCCTGCAATTTTGAAATTAGGGATTGTGTTTACTTTTTTTCCTTTTAATATTGGCCCAAAACATCTATAAAGGTTTTTCAATATAAAAGATCCCCCTTTTCCCAAATCTGAAGAAATTAAAAATATCAGTTGGGAGGGTGTTAAAATTTTAGATCGAATGTTAGTAAGAAATTTATGAATGATTTTCAAATATTGTTTTAATTTTTTTAAATACTTGCACAGGTCTAGTTGTTTTACTATTAGATATGCACACTGATCCCAAAACCCAAATAAAAAATAGTTGAGTCGCTTTTTAGACTAAAAACCCGTTGCTAATTTATTTCAATTTGATGAGTGAGAGGCGGAGTGAGTCCCCAACAGAACTTAGATGGCTTTTCCCCTGGTTGTTTGGGGGGTGAGTCTGTTGGTCACAGCTCAAACCATTTAAACTAGTCAGCAAGACCATAGGGTACATGGCACCTCCCCCAGGAAAACAGAAAGGTTAACTGTATTTTAGGTACATGTGACTAACCATTTATTAGCTTATATCAAGTGCCCCCTCTTTTTATAGCATTTTGATGTGTTTTTTTTGGCACCTTAAAAATTTGGTATGAAGTTTTCCATTTTTTTTATTTGGAATTATTTTTTTTTTAAATTTTGATTTAACCTTCCAGCCCAAAAAACCCCTCGGGACGTGATAGATCCCGTACGCTCCGTACAACGACGTCCCGGGGACGTCGTTGGTGCGCGATTTCAAAAAACCGCCATATCTCCGGTACCAGCAGCCCCTATCGATTCAAATTTTACCGCTAGATAGCAAAAGTTCCGCGCGTAAAATTTCGAGGCGACGGGCATTACCGGCGTAAAACGCGCATTGATACACGAAAAAAAACCACCGAGTTTGTTTTTAAACACGCCGGCCCTCAATGTCCGTCATGGCTGCTAAGCACCGAAGTAACTGTTGATGTTGTTAACAATATTCTTTTTGAGAGCGATTATAGCGATTCTGACAACGATGATACTGTTTCTATTTTTAATAATAGTTCAAGTTCAAGTGAAATGGGAGATTCGGACAATGATGATGTTGATTCAAGTGATTCGGAAGTTTCAAATCATGACGGCGCCGGCGTAGGCGTAGGCCTAGGCGTAAATAATGGCTGGGATTGGATTCGCGATCCCAACGTTCCGAAAGATTTTCCCGTTTAGTGGATTGAGTGGGGTAAACAGACCATGTTTCACGTGATCTAGTTGGTCTGGTAAAATATTATCTGAGCTTTCCGTTGCTTCGGAATTTCTGACTCAGGAAATATACGACATTATGAGCGAGGAAACCAACCGGTATGCAGCAAAGATTTTATTCTACCCCAGGTAGGACCCACTACTCTTCTAGAAAAACAAATGGTTTTGACACAAACGCCTGCGAAATGAAGGCCTACGTTGCTCTTACTATCATAATGAGCCAGGTGAAAAAGGCATAGTCTAAGTGATTATTGGTCAAACCAAAAAAAATCTTGTCAACACCTATATTTAGTGAAACAATGAGCCTAAATGGCTTTAGGTTGTTGAATCGATTCCTACTATGTCGTCAACGATTACAAGGGAATTAAATCGATTCGAATTAATTTATTAAATAAAAGATTAACGATTTTTTAAAAAAAATGTTTTAAATTTTGCGGTTTTTTAAATTTATTTTCAAGACCCCCGCTTTGACCGCGAAGGTTCCCTACGTTACGTTTTCCCGCCTAGCCGTGATAACCCCGAATGTAATGTTTGCCGACCTAGATACGTTTCCATGCAAAAACTTCTTTCTTTGCAGCGAGATTGGTTACCGATCCCCATTTGATTAAGCGACTCCTCGCAATACATGTTGTACCAACCCTTTTGTCATCATGTGCGCAGCGTGGACGTTGCAAGCCGAAGGAGTGGGGGAAGTTAAAGCGGGGAAACCTGTTTGAAGGTTTCACGCGGCTAGTTGGCGCAGCAGGCAATAAACACGAAACGCACTCAACGCGCCTGAAACGTCCGGAGCAGTAGTTGCACTTACGTAACCAGGCGTCTTGAGTGTGACAAAAGTGATTGCTCTGGGTTTGTGTTTTGGCCTGGGCCCAAAGGTTTTTTCGAAAACGGGCATCAAAAAATTGAATTGTCACAGCATTGATCCCAAATTTTCATCTCGTATGCTTTCTACCCCGCAATTTTCCTCTTGATTATGCCCCCGACGTCTTCTTCAGATTGTTGTGAGTGTCAAGTCCCCCCCACGGCCCCGATGCGACCCAGCCTTGCGGGGCGTTTCAAACAAACCGAAACCAGCCCGAAGTTTGAAAGAAAACGGCTACATACCGACTTTGTACAAAACGTTTTAAAACGTTTAAAAAATCTTATGGAGGGAAAGTAAATTCGATTACGATTATAAAAATTTTTTATGGTTTGACACCCCTAATTTCTACACTTTGCGATTCAACACAACTTGATTTTACTGAAAAGTTGTGTAGGATTGGGCCCATCATCACTCTTTTTGGCACATTTTTTAAGGCAATTTAAAAAAGGATCAAGAATTTCAAAGATAAAAGCATGATAAAATTTAAGGGCCGGCTTTCAATGTACAATAAAACCCATCAAAGAGGGCTCTTTTTGGAGTCATTTCTACAAATCGAATCTAACAGGGGGTTTTGTGCTAGTTTATTTTTTTACCTGGGAAAAAGAAGATGTTTTTGGCCCAACCCAAATGGGATGTCCATGCAGCAAAAAAGGCTGTCTGTCATTGATGGAGGGGGTCCCTTTGATAAAGGCTACAGCCTTAATGTTGATAATGGTACTCCTCCCCTACATTTATACCAAATTTTTAGACAGGGGTACCAATGTAGTGGGCACGGAGAAGTAATAGGAAGCTAGCCAAAGGATGTGGGAAAAGCCAAGCTACAAGTTGGGGAAACCATTAAACGGGTTTTCT
>JAMZAV010006009.1:0-41512 GCA_024449915.1 Sweltsa coloradensis | reverse complement strand
AGGGCAGCTTTCTGTGCTGTAGCCAGCTCAGCACCTCCTCATCTTCTTTGATGTCTTCTATGACAGGCATTTCTATCAGTTCTTTCCATTTCTTTCTTCATTAATTCTCTCCCTTGATTTCCCTCTTTCTTCAATGTTCCACTTTATTTTGTTTTCTTTATCTATCTCTTGGGTGTCCATCTCTTCTTACTCCCCTCATATGTTCATTCAAATTCTCTTCTTGGGATTCTATCTTGCTTCATTCTTCGTACGTGTCCATACCATCAAAGTCTTTCTCTACCTATTTTATTTCGTAGACTTTCCACTCCTAGCTTTTTCTTATTGGTTTGCTCCGTACCCTGTCTAATTTTGTTAACAGGATTATAACCACCCGTAGGAACTAATTGTTGGAAATTTACAATCTTGCGGGGTGAAGGACGGGGGAGGGAAAGGCGTGAACATTTTTATCCCCACTTCGATTTTTCGGCATACAAATATGGCACTAGCCGCCAGCCGCGAGAGGGGTAATGCATAGATAGACAGCTCGACGTGATTAATTAATGTCCGACTCGCTACAACGACGAATATTCAGCCAAGGTCAACCTCATTGCCACAAACCTGCATAGATGCAAAGATGGATATTCTAGCAAGTGTTCTATCCTCATCCTTATGTTGTTTTCTTATTTTTATTGTTGTAAATTGAAATGAATAATATACTAATTTGATATCATATTTAATTTGATATTGAACACGGTAATTGGTAAGTTATCCAAATTTGTGTCACTCCAGAATGAACGAAATGCATAATTTATTTGGGCTATCTTGAGCTCGTAGGATGAAAAAGCTCCACATGAATGACGTAGGAATTTGATAGTAAATTTCCGGTTAGATAACTAAATGAAACTAAAATGCAATTGTTATTTATACAAAAAAATACGCATTAATTGGTATTGTGCAATAAGTAGGGCTGCTCAGCATAATAAAATAATATAATTTTTCTGCGAATTACACCACGGCAGGTCTTACAAAGTTGTGTACCCAACCGGACAAGAGTTCGATACACACACTGCTAGATGTCCTAGCAAGGTAGTAGTGCAATGTAGAAGATTAATAAATCAACCACGTATTGTACCGAATACACTTTCATCAACAGGGGCGCATCTCAAGAATAAATTATGAATCAGAGTATTTTTGCTAGAAGTTATTATGCAGGACAGATTGTACATAATTATATTTGTCGCAAGTCGCCCGCAATAAATTCCGAAACTGACATTGGTACGTACAGAAGCTTCCCGACGAGCGCCGACGAGGTATCATTGTACCAACCACATTGCGCGAATGGCAGGTCAAAGCTGGTGTCAAATGTTAAAACTTAGGTCATTATTATTTATGTTAATTTATAACACAGTCACACCGTTAGATGTGGCACATAGGATAAGAGCGCTGGTCGAGACGTTCGGCGTTCGAAATCTCAATGAAATTAATTGATTATAATAATAATAATATAATATAATATATATATATATAAAATATAATAATTAATGTTTATCGTATTCAGATATGAAGTGAATTTAATTTCTTTAGAGCAAAGCACTGAAACTCAAATGTGTATTGTGTGGCTCGTTGGTATTGTTGTAAGAATCTCTGCTTCCAATACAGAAGGTCCATGGTTCGATTCCCGTTAAGTCAGAAGGTTTTAACTGCTGATTTAGCAACGGTGCCGTTTCAGCCGTCCTAGCAACGAGGCACATAATAAATTTAAGTTGTTCTGAATCGGCCTTGTTGATTCTGGCGTTGATCCGCGGGCGCACTGTCCATACTACTGATTACTAGATTTCCTATATTAAAAAATATTTATCTTTGGTTGGTTATCGCTCACTCGTCGATTACGTCGGGGCCTGCAGGGTTGGATTGATCGCTTTAATTTATTGTCCCCTACTGAAAATCAGTTATATGACTGAGTGGGTAGACTAAATATGAATTTATTTATTTATTATATGCTACGCTATACGCTCACTTCCATGCAAATATAGCCCTACCTCAGAACGTTATTCCTTGTAAACAAAGTTATTTTTACCCACAACAAAGATAAATAGAACGTATTTTCACATTAGGATTGACACATTCGACAGAAATATTAATTGAAAATAAATTATACCGGATACACAAGATAACAACCAATAAAAAAAGTAAGTGGTCATTTGAGACTCCGGATACACATAAAATACATTGCAAATATCGCAAACAAATACACGAAAAAATCTCAAAAATCTCGTAGTTTATATTATAATGCGTCACACATAGGCATGTGTTACACTGGTGAGTTAGGATTATTACACATTATTTACATAGACTTCGAGAATTTTTATTTACACATGTGCACACATAGAATGAGATACATTGAGTTCAACTATGTACATTCACGTACCGTCGTACACTCGCGACGAAATACGTTAGTAATGTGATGTTTGACATACTTTACACGCTCGCCTCTAGTGTCTACTATAACATATAAACGCAGGGAACAATAATTAAAAAAAAAAAAAACGGGAGAAAAACTAAAGATATGTAAATGTGATCATGTTCACGTTTAATTTGTTTTGTTTCTTGAATTCTTCGGCCACACTTTGCAAGTGGCATTCACACGCAATGAAGAGATGAACTGCATTGCAAAACTACGTTGTAGGTTTTCTACTTAGATGATTTTTTGTCTTTGATTTCAATTGCTTGGACAAACAGTTTTTGCAAAATTAAAGTAAAATGGAAATCACATTCGAAGTATAAGGTTTCAAGGTTAATCGAGACGGTTGGTACATTGGCAGAATAACAATCCCCACGGTGCAGGGAATTAAAATTATTATTCATTATAATTCATATTTTAGTAATCATAATATCTCTATACATTATAACTTATCCAAGCAAATAGCAATGATTTGGGTACTATACACGGAACAATATTAAAACTTTTTTAAAAACTTTTTAATGATCTGAACAATTCTTGGAAACATCAAGGTGCATAAGCGATCATGTAATTTTATAATATACCTCCCACGTCCCACTCGCAGGGGAAAAATGACCTATGTACGAGAAATAAGAAGTAATTACATCAGATAAAACAACAAAATGAATTAAATGTGGATGTTTCTTTCCCTAGTTCGTAAAGTACGGAAGAACTGCAATTGAGACACTCAGAGTGGTGTTTAAATTGCGCCCAAGCCTCTATGTATGATATTATTATCGTTCTGGTAATCAAAACAATTGATGCAATGAGGGTTTTAAAAAATACAAATCATAATTGCAAACGTGCATGTTGCATGTAAAAGATGTAATTTCAGTGACGGACTTCAATTAAAGCGATCCGAACCGACGACGCTATCGATTGGCGAAATAATCGGACATTTTAAATCCTAGTTCACAGATTACCATGAGTCATCCGCGGATGAGTCAGCATAGACCTAACTACTTCGGAACAACCATTTACAACTTGTTGTTGTGTGCTTCGTTGCTAAGACAGTTTCAAAGCCACACTCTCAGTGGATGTAATGCGATACCCTTCCCATAGATTATGGGTTGATTCAAGTCGGGAATCGAACCAGCGACCTTCTGCTATGGAAGCAGGGACGCTATCCTTTGGACCAACAAGCCACAAGCATTATTTGGCAGACTTGCTTGCCCCCAGAGCAATAAAATGAAATATTCTGTAATAATAATTCAATCATTACGTAGTGCATGGGTGATGTCTGTCCTATGGATATGACCCCGGGTTGGAATCCCTTCGAGACCGGTAATCCTGAATGAAGGTTTTTTCGAGCTTTTCCTCAGTCGCTAATGCGAATGCAAGGGATTGAATAGCCCTCGGATTATTTTAATTATCCTTTCCGCAAACTACCTATTTAGTCACCAGAAGAGGGTCACACCGGTTAAATCTCATGTGTATATCCTACAGCGGGCATCCTACAAAAATGTATTTATTTATGGGTATGACCGGTCGAAAGGCCCGACTACCGTGCGTTAGCAAACGATGTTATTTTCTTTATCGTGCTGAAAGAACGCTACACGATATCTAAAAAATAGAATAAAGGTTCTGTTTGGTACTATAATTACATAGACTAATCGTAAACAATATTTGCTTAGTTCTTACAACGCGGGAAATTATGTAGATTGGTTGAATGGGAGCACTACAAACCTTGCATTGCGGAGAATCAAAATTATAATCTACTAATTAAAGAACGCGATATACATATTATTTAGGCAGTCTCAAATTCTGATGTAGTCCGCGGTCGCAGTCTCGCACATAGGGACGCTGGCGAATTACACTAGCAGAACGCGAATTCGAATCCCGCACAAGGCATAGGTTATCTGTAATTGTTCTTCACTCTCGTCTATCACCACTCATAGTCCGAATAGCATGATGTCAATAAAAGTGACGTTGAACAACAATAATCATCATCATTAATTTCCAGTCTTGGGGAGAAGCGCGCTACAAAAAGCGCGCTACATGTAGCATGCTACTTTTACGTGTAGCGGAGCCAGTAGCGCGCTACTTTATTAAGAGGGCATATTGTAGCGGTAGCATGCTACAATTTTTGTAGCGTTAGCGTGATATTTGCGCTACTTTTTAAGTTCCGGGGCCAGCAGTCCCAGTACCACGTAAAGTCAAAAGTCGGCACTGCAAACTAACTTGTAACGCCCGCCGCGCCACGTCATGTGGTCGCCGTGTAGACCGGCCCGTAATCTCGTCTCACTTCCACACCATCTCCCAGCGAGCCTCTCTCTCTCTGCGTCGTCTGAAGGATACGAGCGATCGTCGATCTGTCACATCGTGTGAGCTGACTTTACCAAAATAATGCAGTGATTAGATTGCGTGGTGCATCTTGAGTGCTATTTCAGGGTCGTAAACAAAGATGTATCCACGATAATTAGAAGTCTTATCATTGATTTAGTTAGAGCATAAGCCGCTCAATAATTACGCCAATCGTCTGAATTGCATATTAAAATGAAGTGATTAGTGTCATAGCCTATCCCTCCTCCCTTGGGACATTCCAGGCTATATAGCTATTGTACGGCCTATTCCGAACCTTGTTTGTGGCATTCTTCTGCAGTGATTCCGCAAAAAACACGTTTTTGAAAATAAATGCAATATGAATGTTGATCCATTAGGCCTTGACCAGGGCCTAGCCTAGCCTAAACGTTAAAAGAACGCCTTCTATCACAATGGGAACCGAAACTATGTGCTTTTGATGATAGATCACGATCGAGTTGATGTAAATGGAGTTAAAAATCATCACGGCACGACGTCAAAAGGCTTTAAAACGGGATAATTTGGGATCTCGACGACCCCCGACTAAACGGGAACATGTAGCGGAAAAGTAGCGCGCTATATTTCGTGAGTAGCGCGAATGTAGCGTCGCTACATCTGAAAAAAAGTAGCGAAAAAGTAGCGAAGCTACTTTTTCGGGGCATGTAGCGTTAGCGATAGCATGCTACTTTTAAAAAGTAGCGACCCCAAGACTGTTAATTAAAAAGTAGCGACCCCAAGACTGTAATTTCTGGTAGCGAATATTGGAATTCTTACAACGATGTAAAAAGCTGCAAGCAAACCTCAAAATAGCAGATTGTGTTTATGTAATCTGATGACAAGAACATCCGGTGTCCAGATCCCGCCTACATTACCTCCCCTACTTGCTTCGAAGTAGACACGATCGAATTTCACAAGAGAGCGCCACCAAATGGAGCCAAAAGTGTGCTTTGCAAGGCGTTCGTACTTTTCAAACTACGTCTACATTTTTTCGTCCGATTTCAATAAAGTTTTTTTTATTTTACTCAGAAATGAACTGTTATTCTACGTACATAGCCTGATTTTGCAAGTTCGCTCCTCTTTGGTCAAACAAGGGCAGTAAACTTTGACCGGAAATGAACATTTTCTATGGACTTTGAGGACTCATGGGAGAAATGTTTTGACTTAAATGAAAAAAAGGGCTATGTACGAGAAATAAGAATTTAGTTATCTATCGGAGGAAAAAAACAGAATGAAAATATAATGATTTCCCTGTCCGTAGTTTGAAAAGTACGAAAGTACTGCACATGGCACGATCGGAGTGGTATTTAAATCGCACCCAAGCCTCTTAAGGCTACAGAACTTCTTAGAAATGTAATCTCTGCAACTTGTAATCTGCTGTCTTCCTTTCCTACTATTATCCATGCCCACGGGGTGCATATGATTTTATTGGGAGGAAATACATTTTTGTATAGTAGCATCTTACACCTGGATGATATTTCTTCTTTCCATAATAGTCCATAATATCCATTATTGTTCCATAATATAAATATTTCAATTTCAATATTTTTTTTCAACATTTTCTTTTTCTTAATGTTGGTGAAAAATGCTTTTGATTGATACTAAACATGACAAATTTATCCCAACTTTGAAATCAGTGACATGATTAACAAAAAAATTTTTATTTCCAATTAATGTTAAATTACTAAGAACTCATCGTGGAGCCATTTTATTTTCGAAATTATCATCACAAAATCTATATAATTGAAAATTTTTATGCGGGGTATCACATTTTACACTAAAAGTTGTGTTTGAGAAGACACCTTGACAGCACAATCATGAACTGCTGTTAGGACTGTGAATGGGTACCCGCCCGTTGTTTAAAACCCGGGTAAAGAAATGAGTCGTCTGGGACCGTTTGACTGTTTTTCCCTCCAAATTCCGCTCAATTACCGCCGCCGCCGGTCAGTCTTTCACTCGTCAGCGCAAACGGTGGCAGTAAGTGATTCCTCATAAATAAGCGCTTGAATTTCGTCTGTGTCGAGCTCAAATGAGTGATGTCACCAACACTGATGACTGACGAGAGCGTAACATTACGTGGAGAAAGGGGAAGGCCCTCTCTGCGCGCGCATTACTATTCATTGTAATCGGCCTATAAGTGACTGGTGGATATATTCATGCATTCCGGCAGGGCTCAAAAAATTTGTAAAATGGCACATGCCCCGCTGGGCATGTGGGAGAATTTTGAACATGTCCAGGCAGAAAACTTACATGTCCAATAAAACTTATAACATTATGCTGTAAGAAAGTATCAAATTTTTTTTTACTCACAGTTCTAGCATTTTATACAAGACGGTCAAGGAGAGGGTTTTAAATTTTTTCTAATCTTCATCTGATGAGGCTCCTTCCTGTGTCTTGTGTCCTCTTGTGGGACGGGTACCTTTAGTGTGTCTCAACCAATGATCTATTGATGCAGTAGGGCCCATCTATAGAAATCCTCATGTATCATTCAAAGTGTCATATCGTAAGCAGTTTCGTTCTGAAGTCTTGAGTCTGTTGGAAGAGGAAAATCCTCTTTCACAAGCCGCTGTACTTGGCAAGATACATAACATCAGCTCTATTAAGATAAGAAAGCTTTTTCTGTTTTTAAGTTGACTTTTAGCCAAGAAATAAACCGTATATATTTTTTTCAATTTATCATTGGCTGCATTCCCTGTTCTTAACCTGGAAACAGCGTTCTTAAGCACAGGCCATTCTTTTTTTAATGTTCAGAGCTTCATCTTCTGTCAAAACATTTTTATATGTTTCACAAAGCTCAGCAATTTTTTCATTGCCAAATGCAGCCAAATCTTGGTTGTCTAGAGGCCAATAAACAAAATCAAAAACCTCAAACAATGCGTCTGGTTTCTGTTTTAGGGTGCTAAATTGGTTTGACACAGTTTCAGCAATATCAGTTCTTTCTGAAAGTGCGTTTTCAACAGCTGGACATTAGAAACGAGCATATCTGGTGCCCGAGACTGTCAACACGAGAACGTGTGTGTTAAAAGTGACGTTCTGTCAAAATCAAGTTAATAATTAACTAACTTCACAAAAACTTTTTTTCACTTTCTTTCTAATCATAAAAAAACCTTTAAATTTTGTAATTTTGGGTACCCGACCGTAAGATCGACAGGTACCCAGGGAGGCATTTTTACTAATTTGCACAGCTTTAACTACTGTTCTCAGAATCTTGGCCATCAGTCTGCGTGAATATGGTGGTACCACCGCAATGTCATGCATCAACTCTAATGCATAGCTTTTGTTGGCCAATTATGTAGGACTATGTAAAACAAGACAATAAATTAAAGTTTCAATTTATTTATTCTGCCAACTGACATGAACATGGTGTACGCATGTGTTGTGATGCAGAGCGAGCCTGTTTCCAGATTGAGGTGGTTGTCCCTTCATGCTGTGTATATTTCTTTCCATATTATCACCAAGATATTATTATTGGCATCATTCATCATTATTGGGAAATCACTATCAGTCTATTTTTTGTCAGCCACTCAAGGAATTTTTGACAAAATATATCTCTGCTAGTCAACAACCTGTATGGACGAGTCCCTGTAAGAAATATATGAACATAATAAAATAAATAAAAAAGTGTTAAAAATGTATTTATATGGTCTATGTATCGTAATTAAAAAGTTTAGGTACTACATGTAGGCCCTAAGTCCCTCTTTAAGTAACTTTTTGGCCATATATCGAGTACTTATAAGAAATTAGACCGAGGAGGATAAAATCATCTTAACCCGAGAGTAGTTTGCGTGTGGTCTTTTAGACCGACTTTTTTTTCAACAATTGGTATTTGTACAGCGCGCATGCGTGACTTGTCTAGTTCCGCCTACCTTCCCAAAATAGATTTATGAAGCCAGTGTGCAATATGCGATTCAGTGTTCTGCAGAACTTCAACTAAGATAAGAGGTCCTGTTCGGTTGCTTGTCTTTTCGACCGCTGCGCGACTACTAAGGGAGGCAAAAATATGCATACTCATCACTACGATGAGACATGTATTTTGTTATTGTAGGTTGATTATTCTTCAACATATAGTGTTGGCATAATATTACTGTCTTGGTTTACTAATAATTTGAACTACAGGGTGTTTCAAAACATATTTTTATATTTTTTTGTAGGTTTGCAACATTTTGTGTTTAATTGATTATTGATTGATTATTGATGATTATTGATTGATAATTGATTAATATAACCATGTATGCTGTCACATATATGATAAATTATCTTATATTGGTAATCAAAACGTCATCCTAACGTTATTAGCCCATAATAAATAATGCGGTCTAAAGGACCGGGCGCGACTACTAACGTTACAAACAGGGACGCGACTACTCTCGGGTTAAACAATGTTATCTCTAATTTTCGTTTACCCATAAATATAATAATCAATTAAAATTAAATCATTTATAACATTCTTATCTTGAAAGTGATGAACATGAATTGTTTGTTATTGCCCAAGTACTATTATATGCCGTATTTAACTTACTACTTATAGGTTAAGCATATTTGAATTATGTTTAACACAATAAACTAATAAAAAGGTGTTAAATGGAGTATTTACATGAAAATATGTTAAAGCCTCTTTAATTACCAGTGTAAATTTATTGCACCATAGATAGATACAAATAATATGACCTCGGCCTAAGACCAAAATCTTCAACGTGTTTATATTGTAATTATGGTTGACATAATGCATGCAAATATTGAATTACTATGAAATAGTCTACAAGCTAATTACATCTAAATACATGTGTAAACGAGTGTAGTCACGGCACAAATTTCTACTCACATTAAAAAAACATAATTTTATTTGCATGTCAATTTGTTTTAGTGACATTTTAAAATACATTTAGCAAGGCCATTCAGTAGGAAACGTGGATGGCTCATGCGTCAGTTTCAGCGTCAGTTTCTAAAGGATGGCAAACACATACAGTTCAGTCTCACAGATTGATACAATCAAACAGGAACCTCTTGTTTCGGTTTCGTCCAGTCATCAGTCACAAGAAACCAGAATCTACGCAAGAAGATGGTTGATTTTAGGAATGTTCATATTTTCTTCGATGATAAATACCTGGCAATGGATTCAATACACTATTGTTATAAACATTATCAAGCGATATTACAGTGTTGGTGATTTTGCCGTTGAAATGACGTCGATGATTTACATGTTAGTTTATATACCACTCATATTCCCAGCATCGTTCCTTATAGACAAATGGGTAAGACCAATACTACTGTACTTTCTTTCGTTAGGTACTAGTATACCGTATTTACCCAATTATACACGCAACGGTATTCGAGATAGCTTTGTTGCTCAAAATTATGCCTCGGCTTATAACCAAGAACATATTTATGGGTGTACTTGCGTGATACTGTCTGTATACTATTGTTTCAATTAATTTTTTCATCTTGGGTGGGCATGCAATTACACAACAAGAAACAAATCAAAAAGTTATTTGCTGCAAATAAACTGTAAGGAAGATTTCAAAGGTTTGGATCAGTGGTTGCTTAAGTGGTTAATCCTAGACTAACTAGAATTGTGGCAAAGAATTTTTTGTATGGGATCGCATTGTTTAAAACAGATCAATTTACTAATTGTCGATTAAACTGTAATGGGAATTTTCAATTAACTAATGTAGAACATGTATTGAGATTTTCAATTTATTTGAGTTTCCGGGCTAGTCATTCAGTCTCTAGCTGGCAGTGGAATTAATTCAAAGCACTTGGCTCCGTAATATATCCTTACAATATCCAGTGTTGTTAAGTAGTGTGCTACTTGTAACATGTTACTTTTTTAGTAGTGAGGACGGTAGCGCCCTACTATTGAAAATGTAATAAAGTAGCGAGTTGCAAGCTACTATTAACAGGAAGCTGTAGCGTAAAATCGATGCTACTCTTATTTTGCAATACGCAATAATGCAATTAAACCATTATTGTTACAAAAATCAATCATAATTAATTAGGGCCTACTAATTAGGCCTAACACGACTAATAATATGTACATCGCAAATTCTTTTCCCACATGTACTGGTCGGCCAGGACAGCTGTGACTGTGAGTTGGATCGAGCGCGCACCTTGTTAGCGCATGGCGCTTTTCTGATCTCCACATTCGTCTCTCTTGCACTCATAAAACACGGGTGATACTCGCCGAGAGACAGACAGATAGAAGGCTGATACAAATACGCGCGAGCACGACTGGTAAAAACGTATCATTCGTAGCGAAAGTACAGTTTTTAACCGATTTTTGTACTTAGTAGGCGGGGAAACGTATTAGATAGGAACGTTTTAGGCAGGAAATTTTATAGTCCCTACAGGTTAACATTTTTTTTTTAAAAAGCAGGGTTTCACTTATATGTCCTGATAACCTATTTTACAACATTATCGGTATTGAGTTTTTCATTTAAAATTATCCTTTCTATATCTCTCTAACAAAACGTAACCTGAAAAAACTAATGACTGCTTGAAAGGAATAAGCATGTATCGGTAGTAAAATGAGCAGTTAGCCTAACTCTCTAAGGCATAAGATGCATAATGGATTGCTTTATTGCAACAGGCCTGGGACTACACCCTATAATGAACAACAAAATTTTACTCTAGTTTGTGGTAACAAAACATGAAAGTAGTAGCTGTAAAGTAGCTTCACTACTATTATAAAGTAGTGCACAAGTAACAAGCTACTTAAGAATGAAAGTAGCTTTAAAAGTAGCTAAACTACCTACTTTCAAAGGTCAAGTAGCTGTAGCTGTAGCTGTGCTACTTTTTAAAAGTAGCTTTAACAACACTGACTTCAACATGATTGTGCATTAAGTTGTGGATCCTTATGAAGTGATTTTTGTCCAAGATATATATTGTTTATTTTATGGCATTCTTGTATTACTCATTTTACAGGGACTAAGACTGGCAGTCGTCTTAGGGGCAGTTATAACGGCCATCGGCTCATGGGTGAAAGTAGCATCTGTATCTCCCGATAGATTCGCAATTACGTTTGTTGGCCAAACGCTCCTTGCAATCGGTCAAACATTCATGTTGAGCACTCCGCCTAAGCTCGCTGCCGTGTGGTTTGGAGCGAACCAAGTCTCCACTGCCTGCTCCATGGGAGTGTTTGGAATACAGGTACAGCGCTTTTCCGACGAAGACGCATATTTAAGGACGACCCAAAATAAGGAGCAAAGTTTAATGTTATAGATTTTCATTCGGCATTGAGATCTTATTGGTGGAGGTACCAAGTTTAAAAACTCCTCCACTTGGGTGGGTCAGGGTCACTAAACACATTATATTTCCCTTGTAGAAGGGCAATGTCAACAAAAACATGTATGTCAATCAGAAGTCATGTTCGTTTTTTATTGTGAGACGTGACATGCACAGACCGACGGCCAGAAAAGTGATGCAGATCGCTTCCGAATATTTATTTACAAGGCAATGTGTGGAAGGGTAAAATGGATGAAATTTAGTTACACATTTGAAAATGTCGTTATTGATGTGTTCTTTTCCTTTTAGTCGTTCCGATAGACCCCAAATTCACGAGAATTGTCTCAATCGGAGTGGCAAAGGTTCACATATACCATTCGATTCCCAACACCCACAGCTATCATTTTAAGCTTGATTAACTCAACATTTCGTTCGCCTTCATAGCGTCGCGACGCTATGAACACGACCGACGCTCAATTTTTTCGTCCGCACAGTGACAACTTAAATATTAAATTTCTTTGTTATAAATGCACTTACAAACATCATCTTTATGTCAATGTTTTCACCATTAATCACGTTTTAATATAGTGTACTTGTTATACGTCCAAAAACATAAATACAGTCCGTTTCATGATCAAATAGACCTCAAGATGCGTTTTTTTAAGAATACGCACTGCTTTCGTTTGATGGCAAAGGTAGAGTTTTTTCAAAAATGATTATTCAAATGCTCAATATTATAGTTAATGATGTAAGCAACAAAATGGTTATCTTGAATTTGGCCATAAATATTACAGATACACTGTAAATAATAAAATACCTAAAGCTGCGCGCGGCACTCGAGTCGGGAAAAACGTACTATATTACTGTAAATTTCCTTCTAATTAAAGTTAATTCATTATTTTTCACTCTGGACCGTAATAAAAGCAAATCCTGATTAGAATAAATGTAATTCAAACAAAAAAGTACAGTCAGTTTCCAAAAGTGGGTCCCCATTACATATTTTTAAGAAATTGACGGTTTGCAAAGACAATTGTCCAGTGGATATGATTATAGTTGTATGTTAGATATAATTATCACCTAGCTGGGATAAAACATAACCTGATACCCATTCTTTGCGGTTATAGCTGTACAAATAGTTGAATTCCTGAAAAAATATATGTCACAGCGTGTAACACTCAATATTTTCTTTCACGCTTCCCCACTTCAATGTCAAATTACTTATTTTAAGCATAGCGTTTAAGCGTTTAAAACATTTATTTTGATGTATCTTACATAAGCAAAAGCATTGTTACAGGGAAATATAAAGAATATGTAGTTATAGACTGTTCCAAAAAGTGGGTCCCTAAATGTATAACTAGTTAATAAATATTTATATAAGTATTGTATTCATTGTACATTTGTCATTACGACAATTACACCATGTACATGTACATTGTTTAGCTATTAATGTCATTACATCAATAGTAGACAAAAAGGCAAAATAACTGTCAAATAAAAATAGAAACCCTCCAAACAGTAAATGCAGATTGCTGCATGCAGCTTCAAGGCTCGAGTGCATAATGATAAATCGTACCGTTACTTACCGGATATTAAAAATATTTTTTAAACTTTTAATATACAAAGCATATTTTGTACCGGTACTCACATATGGTGCAGTGACATGGCCAGTTGGGGGTAAAGAAGAAAAACAAATTGAAGGTGCGGAATTGCAATTTTTAAGGAGTGTAACGGGAGTTACGAAGATTAATAAGATGAGGAGCACGAAGACTAGGAAAGAACTAAGAGTAGAGAGTTTAAACTTTAAGCTAGGAAAGAAAGGCTGAGGTGGTTTGGACACATGAAGAGCATGCAAAACAACAGGATTCCGAAGATGCAATATGAACAAGACGCAGGAAACTAACAGAGAAAAAGAGGGAGGCCCAGACTGAGATGGGAAGACATTATAGCAATGGATTTCAAAAGGAGAAATGCAGCTTGGGAAAGGATTAACCAGGAAAATGAACGGAAAGAACGAAAAAATATGGCAAAAACTGGTGGAGGTCCCTGAGGAAGAAGACAGTGACGAGGAAGAAAGATGATGCAGAGGAAGAATAGATTATGTGGAAGAAGCGCCAGGCATGGCTAGCCCATGGATAAGCCCGGGGAGCCAAGAATGTGGTGGGAACGTCCCACCCCCTACCCGACTTAGTTGGAAATTGGGCTCGATATTAATTAATTAATTAATTAATTTAGTGATTATTGTTTCACAATAAGAAATTACGCAAAACGTAATTTTTTAAGATAGTTAATAAATAAAGAAGTACAGTTTGTTCACAGTATTCGTTTGCAGAGAACTCATTTTGCTTCAAACATTGTTTTATATAATGGCTATCTCTAGTCAAATTGAACCGGCGAGGCTTCAGAAATGGTTGATATCTTCCATCATGTAACTCTGGAGGATTTATTCCTGGAAAGGATTCCAAGGCTCTTTTCCATATATCTGACTGATAGTTTGCACGTTTGATGTGTTTATGAAGTGCGTCTTTACAAGGAGGGACAACGGTAGATTCTATGGTTCCCCTTTTCGTGCAGAACAACGAATAGCGCTAATCGTTTTACTTTTGTTATGCTTTTCCTTCATAAAGTTTATACACAAACTCTTCTACACCATCCATTGTTTCGGGATTCACATCAAAAGTTTGTCCGAGTATTATTTTTGCTGCAGCTATCTTTCCTTTTCCTTCAAAAGCGCTAACATGTATAACATCAAGATAATGCGTGCATCCCGAGAAGTGTGTTGCATGTTTCTGCCCCATAGCGTACTATGTAAGATTTTCATGTCTTCCAAATTTTCGCCTTTGAAGAGTGCCCGTTTGTAAGATAAGAGATTTCTTGAACAAAAATAGGCTACAAGGTTAGTTTTTAATTGCAGACAAATTACAAACAATGTTTATTTTTATTTGTACATTATATTTTATTTATGTATTTATTAATTATTTTTTATCGTCGTCATAATTACATTCATCAAGAAGAAAAAATCCATAAAGAAATCTCGTGCCTCGAAGAGCCTTGCTGATGTCACAAAACTAATATGGCACATGTTATAGGTTCTGCCACAAGTGCTCCTTGGACATCAGTGAACATCAGTGTAGTTAACCTTTTGGTTGATTGATGGCAAATGGAAGAGGATAATATGGCGACATCCGTGTCGTCACAAATAATAACAAAGTCTTCATATCCCGCTCCTGTCGCGTGATTAGCATGAAGTATAATTCTAGTATAAGCTTCTTCTTGCTACGATAAAGGATCTGGTACGTTGTCAATACAGTCTAGTGTACCGATAACATTCAGTTCCACAATTTTCGAAGAATTGTAGAATAGAAACAATGGATGGTGTAGAAGAGTTTGTGTGTAATATTTATGGAGGAGATAGCATAACAAATAAAACGATTTGCGCTATTCGTTGTTCTGCACGAAAAGGGGCACTATAGAACATACTTTTCTCCCACCTTGTAAGGACGCACTTCATATATACATCAACCGTGCAAACACTCAGTCTGATATAGGGAAATGAGCCATGGAATCCTTTTCAAAAATACCTCCTCCAGAGTTGCATGGATGGAAGATATCAACGATTTCAGAAGCTAAGCCGGTTCTTGAGATATGGTTGAGCATTGAACCAGCTCCAACTGATGTGCTGTAACTCTTAGTATGCAATTGTTCACGCCAATGTCTTCCATAGTCATGTTATTGATTGCGTAATTATCTTCGTCGTACCGACAAGTGCAAAATACAGACTTGTACAAATTCTGATGTCAGTACAAGAGGATGAGAACGAAGAAAACATCGACTCAGACGTGATTGAAAATATATTTTTTTAATTTTATATTATACATTTCACGTATCGAAATATGCATATCCTTTTCTTACAAAATGTCTATGCTATAGGCTACTGCAGGGATTTTGACTAGAGATAGACATTATATAACAATGTTTGAAGCAAAATGAGTTCTCTGACAACACATATTGTGAACAGACTGGACTTCTTTATTTATTATTTATCTTATAAATAATTACGTTTGCGTCATTTCTTTTTGTAGCAACAATAATTACTAAATATTCATAAAAATGATAAATAACGGTATGATTTGGCATTATGCACTCGAACCTGAAAGCTGCATGCAGCAATCTGCATTTACTGTTTGGAGGGTTTCTATTTTTTATTTGACAGTTATATTGCCTTTATGTCTACTATTATATTGTGTCTTAATGTAATGGTATATTAATGGCTAAACAATGTACATGGACATGGTGTAATTGTTGTAATGACAAATGCACAATTTATACAATTTTATATATAAATATTAATTTATTTACTAATTATACATTTAAGGACCCACTTTTTGGAACAGTCTATACCTACATATTCTTAATATTTCCCTGTTACAATGCTTTTTCTTGGGTAAGATACTCTCAGAATAATATTTTAAACGCTTAAACGCTATGCTTAAAGTAAGTAATTCGGCATTGAAGTGGGAAAGTGTGAAATAAAATATTGAGTGTCACCCGTTTTGACACATATTTTTTTTCAGGAATTCAACTAGTTGCATAGCCATAATCACCAAAAAAGTATATCATGTTATGTTTTATCCCAGATAGGGGATTATTTTATATCTAATATACAACTAAAAGCATATCCACTGGACAAGTCTTTACAAACGTTCATTTTCTTAAAAATATATAGCAGGGACCCATTTTTGAAAACTGACTGTACTTTTTTGTTTGAATTACATTTTTATCCTAATCCTGATTTGCTTCATTTGCGTTCAAGAGTGAAAAATAATGAATTAACTTTAATTAGAAGGAAATTTACAGTGATATAGTACGTTTTTCAAGACTCGGGTGCCGCGCGCAGCATTAGGTATTTTATTATTTACAGTGTATCTGTAATATTTATGGCCAAATTCAAGATAGCCATTTTGTTGCCAACATCATTAACTATTACATTGAGCATTTGAATAATCATTTTTGAAAAAACTCTACCTTTGCCATCAAACGAAAGCAGTGCGTATTCTTAAAAAAACGCATCTTGAGGTCTATTTGCTCATGAAACAGACTATATTTATGTATTTGGACGTATAACAAGTACACTATATTAAAACGTGATTAATGGTGAAAACATGGACGTAAATATGATGTCTGTAAGTGCATTTATAACAAAGAAATTTAATATTTAAGTTGTCACTGCGCGGACGAAAAAATTGAGCGTCGGTCGTGTTCATAGCGTCGCGACGCTATGAAGGCGAACGAAATGTTGAGTTAATCAAGCTTAAAATGATAGCTGTGGGTGTTGGGAATCGAATGGTATGCGTGAACCTTTGCCACCCCGTTTGAGCGAATAATTTTACCTATCGGAACGACTATTTGTACACAAGGACTTAACAAAAAATAATTGATTTTAGGAATAAATTGTTGAAGAATTTATAGAAGAAAGAGTGTTAAATATAATTAAAATGCATGTTTATGTTTTTGTGATATTTAAAAAATTTCAAAAAAAATAAAAAAATTTAGTAAAAATAGAATCATTTCATTATGTTTTTCAATAGCGATAGTTAGACCATCTACCCAAATTGTATCATCAATATTAATTGATACCATCCCTTAATTGTATCAAACTCTAGATATATAATATGGTGCATTTCACACACCTCATACTAAGTTTAAAACATCTAACTTGGTTACAGCTAGGAGTTGCAGTGGGATTTGTTGTAACACCTATGTTTATTGGAAACCATGAGAACATTGCTGATATTGGTGCCGATTTAAGTACAATGTTCATTGTTATCGCAACTCTTAGCACAATAATCATGGTACTTGTCTTAGTTGGTAAGTACTCTAATTACTAAATTAAGAAGAATAATTATGAGTTTTCAACACAATTAGATGTATTTGCATAACTGACGACAAAGTTACTTGAATGTTACGTCTTTAACAATATAAAAAATATATTACAGAATTTATAATATTATTCGCTATTTGAGTGATTGTTATGTTGTTGTGTTGGATTTAATTTGATCTGAGCCGTCTGGTATTTATACTTACAAATATATTAGCAAAATGTTAAATTGGGAACAGAAATCATTCATTATAAAATTTAATATTTAAGTTAATTATTTAGAGTCATATAACTTGTAAATAAGACACAAACTTGTATTATAGAGCTTTGCTACAATTCTTACCACTTTAATAGATTAGATATGGATGGTTCATAGTTAAGTGCTATTGTAAAACATAATAATATATGTAGGGTATGTAGGTTATCAACTAGATTACGACTTGCAAACAAGTCCTGTTTGCCGTGTGTTGCACTTGATTCTATGTACTGTCCAGTGTTCAAAGACGAGCCTCCGAGTCACAAATACAAATCTCAAGAGGTACTAACCGCCATCGCCTTTCTCCAATCACTCAAGCGTCTCGTCTCGAACTCAAGCTTCAACCTCTTGCTAGTATCCTACGGAATCAACGTTGCAAACTTCTACGCGATATCTACGCTGCTCAACCAAATTATACTACCTTACTTTGAAGTAAGATCAGAATGTTTCATTAAACCACTATGTACTTTAATAACACATTCCATGCCAAAAACGTCTATAGACGACAGACGTGTTTCAAATTATCCCGCGCCGTGTCAATCACGTCTATGCACGGTCGGTAACTATTTATTAATACAACCGCTAGATGGTGCAACACTACACACACTGTAACTTGACAAGCGCTTTCACAAGTCACCAATAGGTAGCAGCATGTGAAAAAAAAATTGCAAACGGTTTAAATATTGTGATTAGTAGGCCTATATTATTAATCACATTATTTGGAACTTTTATCTTGCAGCCAATAGTTCTAACATAAGTTACAAAACCATATATCTTTTTGTGTGTTTTGTCTATTCTTCTTGATACATACATTAATAAAAATAAAAAATTTGGCACAGTTTGAATAGTGTGACTATTGCTCCCTCTTCAGCATACTTGTGAATTTTTAACCCGTAAACTCTTTTCCAATTCAAAATATACTGTGTTATTGATAGGAGTAGGATAATGAAAGGTTTAAAGCTTTAAACGCTTGTGGCTTTTCAAACATTTAAAGATAAAATAAATGTATTTTTTCTCATTTTTGCAACAAACTGTAAACATGCATAAATGATTCTTTACACTTAATAATACAAAACAAAAACTGTTTTAGCTTTTGTTTTACAAAAAAATTAATAATATTTTAAAATGCATTTCAGATGAGTTTTACTAACTTATTCAAATTTACTCTGGTTCTAGAATGGCGAAGAGTTTGCCGGACAAGTCGGTCTCGTCATCGTTGTCGCAGGAATGTTGGGCTCTGTCGTCTGCGGATTTATTCTTGATAAAACCCGGAAATTCAAGTAGGCCACTTTATTTATTTGAGTAAAGTATAAAGAGGACTATTTGTGAAATACAGTAAGATCTCTCTTATCCGAGTTGGATGAGACCGGGGGCACCTCGGATTTGCGAAAAACTCGGATGGCGCGTTTCATTTGTTTATTTGCTCTCGTAGCATAGCCTGATGTGGTAAAATGATATATGACACATGTAATGGATAAAGGAACATAAAATACACACGATACACTTCGTGGAGGGTATACTAAATGATTTAATAGCTTGTAAATCAAGCTCACAAACACACGTAAACAATTAGGCCTACATGTCGTAATAAAACGTAAGTCTAGGCCTAAACTCGACGCAGTAGGCCTAGGCCTACAATGCAAACATAGGCCTAGGCTAGGCCTAGCTCTCTTTCTCATGTGGGGAAAACCTCTCACTACTATATCCCGCGCTGAAGCTCTCGTCGCAAGATAAGCCTGGGAAAGAAAGAACATAAGCCCAGGAATAACAATCCTATGCGTCGTGATAACGAATTTCGTGAATCGGTTGAAAGATGATTGCATTGCGAATTCTTCTTCTTCACCCAACCATCTTTGTCAGTCAGCTGTGAGTGTGAGTTGGTTGGATCGTACGCGCATCTCGTACTGCGCACACGGCAGTGTCCAAGATTTATTGCCGCATCTTTCTCTCTTGCACTCACTCGTGGCATGGGCGCGACTCGCCGAGACGGACGGAAGCACGTGGTAGCTTACAACGCGCTCTGTCGTCAACTCCAGTTACTCTTTAGACAGCGGGCACGCTCCGCGGGAAAGACCGCAACCACGTAGCGCGTAATTTAAACTGGTGAATTATCTTAAAATCGTCTCCGGGTAATTTCTGGAACCGGGTACCCGATGTCATCCCTACTCGTAAGGCATGCCTACAAATGTATGCGAGTACATTTAAAAAAGTGCGGCGCGGCGTCTGTAATTATTTTTATGTTTTATTTACGTATTTAAAACTTTAATTTTTTTAATTTTTTTTTTTTTTTTTTTTTTTTGGGCGGCTCGGTTAACACGGAACATCGGATAAGAGGAGATCGGATAAGAGGGATCTTACTGTATATGTAAATTATTTTCTTTTGCAGGGAAACAACATTAGCTGTTTACATTTTAACTTTGCTTGGCTTGCTTCTCTTTACATTCACACTGAGCATTGGATCAAAAGTCATTGTGTTCATCACGTCTGCTACTTTGGGGTAAGTAGGTTACGTACTATCAAACAATTTAAATAGCACATAGTCCTACTTATGAAGTTTGTTATGTATGGTATGAAAAAAACTGGATGTTAATTCTTGTGTTCAAGTTAAAAGAGTTCATTATTTGATTAAAACACTAGCATGCATGGGATAGTGTTCATGAAATCATTTCATGCGTTCTAGACGATTATTAAAGGAACCATGATGAAAAAAGGAAACTAAAAGTGGCAGCATTTATATAACATTAGGTACTGACATGTGCATAAGTTAACCTAGCACCAATTTCCCTCCAATGTAGATTCCTTTAATAAATAGGAATTAGTACCATTTTTTATTTTATTTTAGTAAACACGAATTAGTTTTATTCACCTTGATGCAACCATTTTTTACTATTAATATTTTGCATACTTTAGCTATTGTCTTTGCTTGTTTTATTAGGCCTATGTTTTTGATATTAGGATTTTGACGGAAATAGTTGCTGATTTCTGAAACGTTGTTTTATAAAAATAAAGAGTTGTATCCACTAAAGTGTGTTAATCATCAGTATATGTTGCCCCGTCCAACTCTGCGTTGGGTCGGCATTGAAGATAGGCCTCTCCATCAATGAATGTTAATATTAATAGTTATAATGGGCAAGGCAAACCAATTAAGAAAGTAATTAATTACTAAATAGGACATGGATCTATTTCTCAATTTGGTTAATCGGGAAACACTCCCGTAGGTAATAAGGTAAAATGTATAATGCAACTACAATTCAGAGTTTAAAATGTACCCGTCCTTATGGTCTAGTGGTTAAGACGCCTGTCTGGAATGCGGGAGATCCGTGGTTCGATTCCCGGTTGGGGCGGACTTTTTTAATTTCTGAATTGTAGTAAATAATAAGGACATGGTTGATATTGATATGTAGTAATATTGTAAAAGTTGTGCTCTAAGTTATGCCTGCTTTAATATGATGCAACAGGCAAAATAAAATTTAGGTTACTTTACTAGCCACGTTACTATATGAAGTCATAAACATGGGTCATACAAATCTTTGATTGGAAAGACATAATGAGATGACTCACAAAAGAGTAGGCCTACTTTTGTGAAACAAGTAAGAGACAGTGTCATAAGGATGGTACCAGCTTACCTAGAGTGGAGTAGGTGGCTTGTGTCTTCTATTGCAGCAGGCCTTCTCCACTTTAGGTAAGCTGTTGGTACCCTAGGTATTTCCTATTTTTGTCACTCACTCTCATGACCGAGCCTTTTGGCAACCTTTTCATAAAACAAGTAGAAATTATATTTTTAATGGTGAGGAAACTAAAGGGTGTGTCAACTGTTAGGTCATATTACAAGGCTCTAACCTTAAGTGGAGATGTGATGGACAGATCCGTTCTAGACCGAACCAGGCACAGGTGAAGGAGTGGGTATTCTAGTGCCTCTAGCTTCCAAGGATAATAATAACTCCAAAGTTACAAGCACTGGAATCAGATAGCTGGTAAACAATGCAGGCAATAGTCAGAATTTTAATTTTATACACTTTCATTAGGTATAGTCACAAATAAAAATGATATTATTCTTTGTGTTTCTCAGATTCTTTATGACGGCTACCTGCCTATTGGATTGAGCTGGCAGTAGAATTAACCTACCCTTCGCCCGAAAAACACATCAGCTGGCCTGCTGAATGCTTCCGCCCAAGTATTTGGAATGCTTCTCACAACGCTCTACAGTTTGATGCTGGGAATGGTGGGAGATATGTGGGCAAATCTTGGACTAAGTGCCACGTTGGTTGTAGGCATTGCACTAACTGTGTTTATAAAGCCGGACTTGCGCCGTCAGGCGGCTCAAAAAATGAGTAGACAAATACGGCACCGAATAGTGCAACGAAGTACAAGAGAAAATATATAGTGCTGAAAGTCTTTGTCATTTACGAACTAGGTTCACAACACAATACGTAATAAATAAGATTCTTGTTAATTTAACGACTTGAATACATTGCTAAAACACTGACTGAGTGACTGCTGACTGCTAGACCTATTTAGTAAGTTACACCTATCCGTGGATCAAATATGATCCAGATGGCCCACATAACGATGTTACAATTTAAGCCTTGCACCTTTTCATAGGTTCATAGAATGGCCAACATCTGAGGAGCTGTAGCTGAAGATGTTATAATAGTACAAGACTAGAATCGACTAAATAATGTGAATGTTATTGCACATATTATACAGGTTACATAGAAAAAGAAAATATTCTTCTTTTCATATGGCCGCATTTTTAGCTTACTAGGCAATAATGCATTTTCTGGCTTTTCATTAGAGACAGGCTTCCTCATATCCTACATTCATGCCAGGTGAGACTTGAACATCTCATCAGATGCTCTCTATTCTGTTCTTCACTCCCACGGAGACTGCAAATACTGCTGTCAATGATTCCTATTCAATATAGTGAGATGCTTTCAAAGCATATTATCATGTCCTGTTTGAAATTTAAAATGAGCAGTAGCTGTTCATCTAGTATTTCCATGATAGTTGACATTTCCAGTAGTTATCTTTTGTGAAGTTGTTTATAAGTTCTTTGGCTCTATTGCTGCGGGTGATGACCGACCTATGAATCCGAGACAATTTATGAAGTCTATGCTCCCTGTTAACACCGCAAGATGGTATTGCCATTTGTAGATGGTGCTTATTTCTTCTTCTTCAATTAATGGATGGTTTAGAATCAGAAATAGAGAGTCATAATAATACATAGCATGGACAGAAAATCCATATATAGGGGAAGGTGTTGCTGTATAATACCCTTTTCCTCAATTGTTATTTATAAACAAACATACTTTAATAAACAAGTGCAAGTAAGATAACAAACACTGCCCACGCAACCGACTGATACATGCCTTATTTATTTTGATAAGCAGACTGAAGAAATCGGCTTCTTAAACCAGGATCCCACTAGTACAGAAGAAGAACATTCAAAGTTGAGTACCTGATGACATCCCTAGTAGGAACTTAAGATAATTCAAACATGGTAACTTACCCAGCGAGTCAATCGCAGTCTCGAATTCCACCTTTGACAATCTTAAAGTTGGCCGACGCATGTGGTAGAGACGAACTCTTGGTTAACACTGCTGCAAAGTGACCTCTTGCGAGCGAACCCAACATCAGGCGGATATTGACGCGATGGGCGAAACTTTCTCCCAGGGCTGGAACAAGTTCGCTCTCCTTCCCTGCGACTATTACATGAGTCGTAAGCTGATTCGTCACAACTACCTGCCAATGAAATTTGTGTTACATGTCACCGTAATAGCAAGGTCCTCTGAATTAAGAATCGGCAAAAATATTGACATTAACAAGATGTGGGAAATTAAAATAATCTTTATCTACCTATATTAGCTCCGTAGCACCAGCAGGTAGCCTAAATCGATATGAATAATGTGGGTCATTATTCAATTCAATTCAAAATGAATGTTATTTATTAAGCAACAATAGCCTAATACGTACATGATAGTTTGCTGACTTAGGTATATGCTTGGCATAATTGCCGTACATTAGTCTTAAAATATGCTTGGTAGTGAAGTTTCTTAAACAATCTTAATAGTAATAGCCTACAAATTAAAATACATTTTATTTTATAAATAGTACAAAAACAATACGCTAAATTAAGTAAATATAAAGTAATATTGACAAAATGTAACATTAGCATCTAGGTGATGGTTACAATAATCACAATTGCAATGCTTGCCTTTATGAAATTCTTGTGTAGGCCTACTGTAAAATGCATGAGAAATTAATTAACTAGTAGGCTACCTACTTTTTCATGTTCAATTTGAATTTATCTTTGCTTATGTTAAGGTCTTTTAATATTAATATATCTAGTAAACTGATATGAAGAATCTCTCCAGCCTTTACAGGGCATGTTTGACAAGTTTAATGTCTATTAGGCCTACATGTAAAAATAAGAGAGACATGAGAGGCCGAGGTGACAAATTACTAACTTTTATAAAAACATAGGCCTACATTACAAAACGGGGTTTAGGAATTCCTCAAGGAACTAGGGAGTAAAAGGATGTCTCCCGTAGGACTTTTTTATTTCAAACTTAAATGATTTGGAATTTTTTATTTCCTGTGGTGTGGGAGATTATTGTAGAGAATAGTGCTAATGCTCATTACATTAAGTTTAAAATTAATTGAATAATACATATAGTGTACTACTTACAGCAAACTGATACTTTGTTGATAGTTCTTGTAAGTCTCCCAGTAGGCGATAGAGCATTCCTGTTCGCTGTAGTGTACTCATCTCTCCATCACGAAATGGAAAAGCTATACTGTCGATCACAATTATTTTTATCTGGAAAACACACAAATATTTTTCAATCTGTCTTTTGAATCGAGTTTCATACAAGGCAAAAGGGCACGATTAGTTTGGTTGGAGAAGAGTTTTCACAAGTTACGAAAATTGATACGCGTAGTCATACAAGCTTGTAAAAGTATGCTAATTGCTACTAGGCCTATAGGCTATTATTAAGGATGTACTTGATAACCAATGTTATCATTCGATAATCAAAATTCAATAACATTTCAATAATTAATAATAAAAGTATTATCGAATTGCAAGTTTTCTCAAAACTCATCCAAATTATTCAGCAAATCACACATTTCTGGCACTTGCACTCTTTTGCGGAAATTACAATACCACCGCTATTGTATTTGTGTCTTATGTGAATGAAAATAAATAATTGAAATTGAAAATAACAATTGAAAATCCTGCATAATAGGCAAATTTGGTAAAATATAAATGAATTTTCAATATTTTTGCTAGAAAGGTTTTTAACTGTTTTACAACATTTTTCAAGCAATATCAATAATTAAATAGCAAATCGAATGTCCTTGCTCATCCTCACGTTTTTACTTTTTAGGCCTAGGCCCCTACCTTAGAATTTTTTTGTAAAATCTCTTGGATGAGGTATGTTGCTGCAATCAACTGCACATAGTCATTCGTTGCGACATAATGGACCCCTTTGAGAAAAGAGTCTGCTGTTAAACTGCTTATTTCCCTATGTATGGCTTGGTTCTCTTGAGTGTAAGCAACCTCATTGCAATGTATCATGCATGCTTCTGCCATATCTAAAAAAAAAATATGTTTTAGTAGCCCAGACCACAAGTGATTATTTATTGAGGTTTGCAAACAGATTCAATATCGATATTAATATCAATGATCAACAGGTAGGGCCTAATTATTAATGTATGGTAAATTATCAAGGTGTAATCTACCATAATAGGTAGGCCTACCATCTAAATGGACAAGTTTTAATAAACCAATTATTTCAGTGAGATTTTTATTTTTTATTTATGAACACCCCTTTACCCAACTAAATGTTGTTGAAAAAAGGCTGTGATATTTATATCTAGGAAAATTAATAATGAATAATGATGTCGAGCTTGGCAGACTGATAGTGATTCCTGGGATGTCCAAGTCTTTCAAGTTCAAGTTTATTAATAGATAGCCTACATCAGGTACATTACATATCAGTACATTGTATCTCGTCACTTACAACAATACAAGCAGAATTACAAATACTGTACAAAACGTATGCTTAGGTGCAAAAGTAGTCAATACAAGTAAAAACAATAAGATGCAAAAGATTGACAATAGAGAAAAAGCCTTGGGTGCAAGGGTAAATGACTTGGACCCCAAGATCAACGGTAGAAACACCCCTTTACCCAACAAAATTGATGTTGGAATAAAGAGTAGGCCCTAGCAATATAAGCAAATTTAGAAATGCAGTGAAAAAAATTTAATTTTTAGATTTTACTTCATAATTATTAAAAAGAATGCTAAAAATGTAGTTTAATTGATTGAGTTGACGATTATCGAACGATTTGGAAAACAGGAAACAAGTTTTAAATCAATTATTTAACATCCCAACATTAATTTTAAGTTTCTGATATTTTGGCATAATTTTAGGCCTAAGCTTCTCAAGGTGGGACTTAGTTCTTAGTACTACCTGACCCCTATATCTAGGCCTATCCAATCAATTTATTTTTATTTTAACTTCAAATTTCAACAGCTGTTAAGTTAGGTACTACCTATCAAATAATGCTTGTACCTATATAGGGTATGCCTTTTGAGGTAGCCTAGGCCTACATTAAAATGCTGACAATAATAGTTGTAGCCATAACACAATAAGACATTTCACATCGCCGATAATACTGTAGGGCCTACCATTTAGTCTGTCAACCGTAAAGCCACTGTCTGTTGTGATGAAGATGGCTTCTCCTCCAATCCCACCCAATGAAGATGGGATTTGAACATCAATACATAACTGTAAGCACAATTGTGTTTTTCCTGATCCTGGTGCACCACATAATTCAGTTATCATCTGTAACGGTACACCTCCATCCAATATGTCATCCAGTTCTTTGCAGAAAGTCACAATGTGACGGGAACTGCACTCTTCCTGTAAGGATATCACATTACAATAAGTCAGTATTTACAATGAAGCTTGTCCAGTTCTCTGCTCGCTGCTTGTAATCTACAAATTGTGTGGGCCTATGAAGAATAAAGATTGGCATAGGGCCTAATATGCTACCTAATAAGTAAAGCCCCGTGGAAAGTGGTTTAATTTTGTTGTTTCATAGATAGGCCTATTAGATTGTATTTGTATATTTTTGTTTTTATTAAGTAGATCCTATGTTTTGGCAGTTTTATCATCTTCAGACAAAATATATACAAACACATGGTACTGCACGAGCAGTTTTGTCTTGTGGAACACGTCATAAATATATCCCGCCCCCCCAATTTATTAATGAAATTTAACATTTTCTATGTGCCTATTTAAATTTATTGGTTGATTATTGACATTGTGATACCAAATCCAAAGTGAATTATTAGGTGAATTTTACAGTTTTTCACACACAGAATCATACCAGTAACATATGGTCAGCTGAGAGTAGCTGTTTTGGCATTGCTTCCAAATGCAGAACAGTTTGGCTAGCCCCAACTTTCTTTGTGTCGTCTTAATAGGGGATCCAGCTAGTTGGAGTCCTTGTGTTATTGTTGTCTGTTCGCATATCCCTTCCTTCGTTCAATGGCCATGTTGTAAACTACCTTTTCTATCATAAAGTTTATTGAGGTCTGACAACGATTTTATCCTTCCCAACTCAGAGCCACATCCACAACTCATAAAATATTAAAATTAAAATTTAAAAAAATTAAATTCATATTCATATCATACCATATTCTACAACAAGTGGAACACATTTACGTAGGCCCTATATTTGACACCAACGCACGTGCGTTCGAATCCCGCGTAAAAGACCTCTTTATTTTGTCATTGACTCAATAATGACATATTTTATTATTTTAACCGATGTTAAACAGTGAAAGACGGAATTCACAAATAAATACAAATAAATACGAACAATCTTATAGTTATATTATCAAACAACTTTTGCACGGTAACATTGGTTATAATTTGCATTGAATGTGTGTGTGGGGGGGGAGGGGGAATCTTGGGAGAAACGTGGTCAAAACGTGGTAGATTGCGAACAGATGTTTTGTCACCATCTTTTCATAATTTGGACGGTTCCTTTCTTATTGTGGAAAATAGTAACCAGCAACATATTATTGTTCTTATTCCAAATCGAAGAAGAATAAAAGAAAACACAGCCTGTACCGGATTTAAACCCGGAATCATCGGCATAGGAAACATGAATAAACCAACTTAACAAACCTGTCACAATACTGAGATTGACTCGTATTCATGAACGTCTTTATCCGCCGATGCACCTATGTTTGCTTCGTTATTGTCTTCCTCTTGTGCATGTTATTGATAGAAGCATAGACGATAAAGTTCTTATTTAATTCACGGAGCTAAAAAGCTATTATACAACCAAAAGTTGTGAACATCATGACCACCCTGACAGTGGCTTGCTTTTATATGAATTTATGTTTAATTTCTCTGCTTCCAATGCAAAATATCGTGGGTTGGTGTCCAATGGTGCCGACAGGGCTTAACATTGAAAACGCTTTTACATGGTGTATCAATATGTATACAGGATCTGTAAATCTGTAGCTGTGTTTTTATGTACATGTTGTGTTGTTACTGTATACTTTTATCTTTATTTTTATATTATTGTTAGACGACACAATCTACAATGATTTGTATTTTATATGTATTAACAATGGTGACTGTCAAGAAATAAATTAAAATTCATTTGTTCCTCTTTAAATTAAAAGACCTGATCCCACTGAAAATCAGTTACAAGAATAGCCCCGAGAAATTCTCATAGAGCAGACTCTAAATTCGAATTTATTTATTTAAGTTGTTTTAATATTCGATATCGACTACAAAACAACTATAAAAGTTATACACGGACTGCTACAACATGCATTTTCAGAAATATATTATTAAACAATAGTTTTACTAAATGATATGGTAATTTAGGAATACAATTAATGCAGTTCAAGAACACACCACATTTTAAATTATATATTTTATTGCCTCCTCCCTTCCATTTGAACACACATCTCAGAACCCTACCGACCCCCATTCAACATTTACGAGCTACTTTAGGGGATGCCCAAACATCGGCGGGTGAAAGGAACGGGCCCTTTCGTAGCCTGAGGCACTCTCAGCTCGCTGGGAAAATGCACTAGGCCTATAGATAAAGGATCAATTTATAATGTTCATCATTTGAAGCTAGAACATGAGTTTTGTGAGATAGGCACCCAACTCTTGACATCAACCAACCAACCATCCTCAAACCATCAATACCTGAGGCCTACCTGCCAAACATCTAGAGCTGAACATGTGGGAGGCAGAATCATCATATTCTTAACTTGAGTAGAAAGATCAACTCCAAATTGTTGCATCAGTTCATTGGCTTCCATATTAAATACTGAAAATTAAAAATCACAATTTACCGCCAGAGTTTCTCATTAGATTGGTACCATCCCGGTAGGCCTATTTGGTTTGTTAAAACCAAGACAAAAGTAGGCACTATTAGCTTATATCTTGGAGGCGGACATGGGGAGTGGAATCGCATCACCCCGTAGCCGTAAACATATTTTATACATATTATCATGGACATATTTTATCATGTACATTAATGATGTAACAAAGAGTTGTAAAGTGGCTTTCATCAATATATATGCTGATGACATGCTACTGTCCATAAGTGGGTATAATGTAAATGAAATAATAGGATTAATGAACATTGAACTGGCAAGAATATTTGTTTTGGGTATGTATAAAACAAACTAAAACTGAATGTATGTAAACTAGGAAAACCGCTAAAATCCCGCCGCGTTGATGGATGAGGGTTTTAAAGTTTTTAGTTTGCGTGGGAAAATCTTACTTTTGCAAGTGCTTTGTTTTGTTGCCTAGTATTGTAGGTGATTGTTGTCAATTTTCTATTGTTTTTTTTGTCAATTGATATTATTTACCGTAAAAAACTTATATTAAAAGCTTTATTTCTATGGATTCTGGCTAACTTTGTCAACTTTTTCTTTCAAAGGGTACTACATCACCATAACCTTAATGTCCATGTATAATATGAACGTTGTAGCCTCACTCGTTTGGTCAGAATTGGCCCAAATGGCACGAAAATATAGCACAAAAAATCAAAAAACTTACATTAAAAGCTTTATTTCTATAGATTCTGGCAAACTTTTTCAACTTTTTCTTTCAAAAGGTACTACATCACCTTAACCTTAATGTCCATGTATAATATGAAAGTTGTAGCCCCACCCGTTTGGTCAGAATTGGCCCAAATGTCACGAAAATATCGCACTAAAAATCGAAAAAAATCGTAAAAGTACGATATTCATGAGAAATATTTCTTCGATTGTACCCAAAAACAATACACCTCTAAGTTCAGAGATTTCGAAGGTCCTGTCAAATTTTCATCAAGATCGGATATGCCGTTTGCCTGGTAGAGAGTTAACAAACAGACAAAAAAACAAACAAAAAAAAAAAAAAAAAAACAAAAAAAAAAAAAAAAAAAAAAAAAACACCCGAGCTAAATTTTTTGGGGGTCAGTGAAATTGAAGTCTTCGCTTCACTCGCTTCGCTCGCTACGCTCATCCAAAAAAGGAATGCTAATAAGAGGAAGAAATGGTAAGGAGAGTGAATATGTGCTTAACCTAGAAGTTGGAAATGAAGTGATAGAAATGGTAACTGAATTAAAATATCTGGGCATAATAATTGACGACAAACTAGACTTTAAGTCACATGCAAACTTTCTAATTAAAAAAATTGGAAAGAGAATTGGGTATTTGAGAAGAATGGGAGGTAAATTGACAAGCTGGACCAGAAACATGATATATAATAGTATAATCAGACCCCAATTTGAATATGGTGCTACTATCTTGTACCAGCTGGGGAAAAATTATAAACAGAGATTACAGATACTGCAAAATAAAGCTATGAGGTGTATAATTAGGTGCGGAAAAAGAACCCCAATAGTAGCCTACAGATGCTGAGTAGCCTACATTGAAATGGTTAAGTGTTGAAAATAATTTGCTATACTTAGTATTAGTATTTATATTTAAGATTAGAAATAATATGATGCCTTGTTGAAAAGATTACAGACATAAGAGGAGTACATAATATTAATACAAGAGGAGCAGTGGAAGGTAACTCTTTCAGAAATACATGTAGTAGTAATTGGCAAAATTCAATATTTATATCTGGGTCAAGGGTAAAAGTGAAGGGTTACTCAGCGATGTTTTTATCCGTTTTTTTGAATAAACACTAATACAACCACAACAGAGTAATTTTTAATGATTTTTAAACAGGCGCACACAAGTGTTTACAAAAATAAAACACAAAACAACATACACTAACACATAACAAACAGCCACCATCACCTCCACCGACCTCCACACGTCGCCTTCTTCGAACTCAAATCCAGCCTAAACTAGTGCTTTCAATTACTATGATATACAAAATTAAATTTGATGCACAACTGAATGGGGGGCGTTGCCCCCCAACCCCCACCGGGGCTCTGCCCTGGACCCCAACTCATTCCCAACAACAAAAACACAAACACACCTCATTCCGATGAATCGCTTACTCAGGAAAACCAGTCAATCCCATTAAATACAAAGGTTTTAGTTGCCAGCACTGTGATACGTCATTCCCCCACCTCGCCGTCGCTCCACTCTACATACAACACACTCTCTCATAACGTAAACATTAACATTATGTCAATCAAGACAAACCTTCCGAATGACCAAAAAACATACTCAAATCTACGTGCGCCGACTTAAAAGTAACATCGCTCAATCATTTAAATTACCTTCCAAAGTAATTCCGGTCCGCTGAGTGATTCTGCATAATTACCGGCTCAAGGAATTTGACAAGTTGCCACGTGTAATAAAGGAAATAAAAAGTCTGGGTATGTTCAAATCCAAATGTACAAACTGGATAAACAGCAGAGAACTTGAATAAGATAAAATACTTTAATCATAGGTAATAATAGTTTTTAGTTGTAGAAGAAATACTGTGTGAAATTATAACTTAATGTGAACAATTTTGAAAATGCTCAATACTAATGTAAATGGAATGTAATGAATGGCTAAATGAGCCAACAAATAAAACATACATTACATTACATATATGGAAAATGTGTTCCTCACTGATGATGCTACCGACAACAAATGGGCCACAACACAACCCTCAATCAACCAAAATAAATTGAAGTACATAGATGCGTAAAAAATTATGTAAACAGAACTAGTAAAGTACTGGTACGTAAAGTTTTATTAGCTAGGCCTAGGCTAGTAGATATGCAGTAGGAACAGGATACAATTTATATAGAAACACTCATCCATCAACACGACAGCAAAAACGTAGGCCTAATGCAATCTAGTAGGCCGTAGGCCTAGCCCCTACATTGTTTGTTAAGGTAGGCCTATTAGGGTTTGCAGCAAACATATTAATGGTGTCTCATTGTTCTCATTCATTGTTCTCATTGGGTGTGAATCCATTTTGCAGTATCACACATAGTCACTCACATTCAAATCACCATGCCTATGGACACCTGGAATGGATGAAGAAAGAGGAAACCAAAGGGAGGAGCAGGAGGCAAGCATGGAAGATGAGGATTGAGGCAAGAGGGAGCATGGAGTAAGAAGAATAGTAGCGAAGAGGATTAAGTCTGCCACCGACTAGAAAGTCAACTGCAGAAGTGATAAACAACAACAACAACAGCAACATACCAACCGAAAAAGTGCCGAAATTGGTTGGTACGGGTAGTTCAGTTCAGTTCAGTTCTTTATTGTACATAGGTATTATGTGTGATAACACTTATACATGGTACATGGTCAGCAAATTATTGGTTACAGTAAACATTTACAGTAAAGCATTAGCTTACACGGTAATACAATTAAAATTACATTCAAATTCGCTTTTGAGCTAACACAGATGGCTATCACAGATACAGATGAACATGCTTAAAATAAAATAAAATGGTGATAAGAGAAGAACTGACTGGCACAAGGTTAGTGTTCAAATAAGTCATTAATGCTGTAAAAAGCCCTTGTGGTTAAAAAGTTTTTTAAAGTATTCCTAAAATCGCGTGAGTTTTCAATTTCGGTAATATGTTTAGGAAGAATATTAAAAATCTTTGCGCCGAGGAAGTCTGGACTCTTTTGAGTTAACTCTAATCTGCGAGGCAGGACTTGTACATTCTCACGATTTCTGGTGTGATGGCTGTGGATGTTGCTGTTGTCTCCCCAGGTTAGACTTGATGTGGCAGGCGACTTCCAGGATGTAAAGGCTGGCAACTGTTAAGATATTTAGTTGATAAAAAAACTGCCGACATGATTGCCTATTGCTAACTTGAAGTAAAATTCTGATTGCTTTTTTTTGAAGGATAAAAATCTTATTAAAATTGCGAATAGAAGAAGAGCCCCATAGTAATATGCCGTATCTTATAAGCGATTCAAAGTAGGCATGGTAAACACAAAGTGCTGCTTCAAGTGAGATACATTGTCTAATGACCCTAATTGCATAGCAAGCTCTGCTCAGTCTACTAGCTAATTTGTCTGTATGAGATTGCCAGTCCAAGTGTTGTCAATACAGAGACCAAGAAAGTCGAGCTCGTCACACTGCGACAATAGAATGCCATTTAGCCAAACTGGAAATACAGTTGGTGTCCTGGTAGCTTGACGTGGATGAATAGACATAAGGTGAGTTTTCTCTGCATTCATAACAAGGCTCTTCCTGCTTATCCAATTGGAAATGCGGGCAAGTGGCTTGATTGGCCATTTCGGTCAAAGCATCGCTTTTCGGCTTCCTTAGCGAGATGGTGAAATCGTCCGCAACATAATCACAAAGCTTCAGGGACTGCACCAGGAAGATCATTAATATAAACAATGAACATGATGGGGCCCAAGACGGAGCCCTGGGGAACCCCCATGTTGATCACCCTATTGGTTGACCTGGAAACAAGTTGACGTCCATCGATCTGGCTGGTGACTTCAACGAACTGACTTCTGCCGCTCAGATACGATCGAAACCAGTTGAGTACAACGCCCCGAATGCCATAATTCTCCATTACCAAAAGCAGCTTTTCATGGTGAACTAAATCAAATGCTTTAGACATGTCGCAATAAATGGTTAGATTGTCCGTCGGCTGCCTCCAGGGAGTCCAGGATACCATGTATATAGGTCGTGACAGCACGGGGTCGTGGACAAACCTTTTCTGAAACCGAATTGGTTGGTGGCTAAGATATTGTTACCTTCGAGATAGCATACAAGTCGTTTTTTTATTAGGGTTTCAAAAATTTTTGAGACGCATGACAAGAGAGCGATTGGTCGAAAATTATTAGCATCAGTCTTATCTCCTTTCTTGTGTAAAGCTATGGTCTTGCTCACTTTCATTCCAGCAGGGAAAATGCCCTGTTCCAAAGATGCGTTAAATATGTGAGCTAACACACCGGAAACCTGTAATGCGCATGCCTTAAGAGCAACAATGGGGATACCATCTGGGCCGGTTGAAGATTTGGCCTTTGACGAGCAGATTGTATCTTGCACTTCGTGGCAGGTGATGGGTATCCAAAACATGGAGGACTGCTGCGTGTTTTCGAGTGGTTCTGGATCAGTGATAGGTCTGATAGGTGTAGTCTGACTATCCAGCAGCAAGCGAGGTGCGCTGATGAAAAAATCGTTTAGTGTCTCTGCTACATCCACAGGGTTGGTTAGCAGTTTCCCTTCATGCTTAATGTTAATATTGACGTGCTTCTTTGGCCCTTGAGTCAAAAGGTTTACAGCGTCCATGTGGCTCTGCCTTTGTTGCTCGCGTTGTTAACCCATGTTTCTGTAAAACAGCCCCTTGGCATGTTTGATGGATTCTTTGTAGATCTTTAGAAATTGATTGTATTCAGCTTTGCTCCGATCGTCCCTGCTAACGATAAACTTGTTGTAGAGATGAACCTTGGTAAGCCTCATATCCCGGATCTGGTCGGTGACACCAGCTCTTGAGTTTACACTTGGGCCTCGTATTTTGGAAATAGCATATATTTGTTGAGACGGGACAAAATAAGTGGATAAAAGCGTTGTAAGCTTGTCTACATCTGTTCCTTATATACAAATCCCAAGTTTCGGTCAGAAAGCTGTGAGACAGCCGCTGCAGGGCTGGCCTCTTAGATTCCTCCGGCAAACAGTTGTTGGTACTACACAGGTGCTGTGTTCGTTGTTACGTGAGTCAGCAATGCCGGATAGGCAAATGGCCGCATGAATCTGATAAACCATTGTGGATTGATCCGTAGCAAGAAGTCTCCATTTATATTAGTAAAAATATTGTCAATTGCAGTTGCACTCTTTGCCGCAAGTCTGGTAGGTGACCCTATCAATGCTTCGTAATTGTACAGTGCAAGAGTGTTAAGTAGACTAGATGTTTCCGCATTGCAGTGCATGATATCAAACGTTGAAGTCACCGCATATAATATCTTTTTGACGTTTAGTACTGATAATGGAAAGAAGTATTTCCAGTTGGTTAATAAAACGCGAAGTTACTGTTTGGCGCACGGTATACCGTAACCACGATGGTTGACCGTGTTCCATGGCTAACTCAATTGCTGCGCAAACTCAAAGATGAGACTCGATACTTGCAGCGTGTCACTTTCGTGCGCATGCTCTAAAATCACGGTGAGAGGGATGTAAATGCAGGGTGCCCCCGCACTTCCTAAGCTTCCTACAAAAGGCCGAGCCCAGTGTGTAGCCCAGGATTTGGGTGACGCCCATAGCTTGTTCAGTGAGCCAGTGTTCAACAAGACACAATATTGTGGATTGGCCCTGAAGCTGTCTAGCATTGCTTCAATGCTTGAAACCTTGTTTGTCAAACTGCAAATATTTTGGAAAAATATCGAGTCCTGTAGTTCTTGTTTTTTCCCTAAGTATGCAACTGGGGTAGGCGCGGCACACGAAAGGTGATTTGAAGAAGTACCTTGTGACTGCGGTGTCCTTCGCCAGTTTTGAAGGGTCATTTAGAGTATTTGCAAGTGTTGCCATCAGCACTTACCCGAGAGGCCTTAGGTACCTGAAGATATAGCCCCATGGACATAGGCTAGCTCTAGCTAGGCCTACTATAAATGGACAGGGGAGGGCCTATGTCAACTGAGTGGGGCGCGTAGGCCTAGGCCCTACACATGCCGCTTAAACGAATTTTGTGTCCGAACTTGCTAGGCCTACGCTAGCCTAGCCTCGATTACCTATCATAATAATCAAACGAGGCTAGTGAAGTACCATAATATGGTTAACATGTTATGTAGGCCTAGGCCTAGACTAAAGTCTAGTTAAAGAGCAATCGGCCTTACCTATTGTGTGACGGTTCAATAAGCAAATAAAATCGTTATGGGCCTCGACCAAAAGTGATGTCAACCTAACCACACTTACCACCTGTGGCGTCCTGCAGGTCTTCACAGTATTGGAAGCCGTAATCCCTTAATTTATTGAGAGCTGCCTCAGGTATTGGAAGAGAAGCAATTGGTCGGTACATTCTTAGCAAAGCAATGAATATTTAAGTGAGAAGTGACCAAAATAAACAGATCAACCTCGTCAAAATCCCCGCTTGCACAGGCTGCACAGGTGTTTATACACGGCAACTTGACGGCATGCATGCATGCACGGCCTTCTTAAGACGCAGTCTAACCGCTTTGGTTTGGTAACCGCGAACCTTCTTCTTGTAACTCTCTTTGAGTTCCTTGCAACCTGTCCGAAGTTTCGACAGGATTTTTGTACCACGTCTCGATTTTCGAAATTGACAGGTAAAGCATTATTTTCATCTAAGAATGAGTTATGTTCTCCGTTTGAGAAACATGTTGTTCGTAATTAACTTTCATGCAACATGTTTAAGTTTTCCCTGGTAATATGCATACTTGTGCCACAGATGGTAACTCATGGCAATTCTAACCTATAAATTTGTTCTCAGGCTAGGGGCTTCAACACTCTAGAAGCCTAGTCTGACCGTTCCTTTCTTAAAATCCCCTCGGAGTAAAGCTACTGAAGAGACTGATAAACTCACTCGTATAGCTATTGTGAACTCAGACAAGTGTAAGCCGAAGCGATGTCTTTCAGGAATGCAAAAAGTCATGCCCGGGGGTCCGAATGGGCAAGCTTTGCATTGAGGTCACCCCAATGAGAAAATTGCCACTATTCAGAAGAGCTATGCATTGGTTGTGGTATATGTGTGAAGGTAAGATATGTTTCCCAACCCTTGGTAAGTCTAGTGCCTTCTAATGACATGGCATTCCCACTCGAGACTAAAGAGTAACTTAGAAGTTGTAGGCCTAGTGAAGTTGCATATGGTAGGGGCATAGGAATAGCCTACCCCAGACCCACACTTATGTTTTGTCTACAATATCGGGGTTTGGGCCCTACCCAGTGGCATGTAGAGGTTCTACTGGGCCCGGTGCAAGAAAATCTACTTTGAGGGTCATATTAGGCCCTACACTTGCCAAAGGCGGATTTATAGGTACATACTCGCATTTGCGTGCAGGAGCAGGGCCCCGGATGACTGGGGGGCCCCCGAATTCTGCCGCTAGAAAAAATATAGGCTATACATACATAGCCTATAGGCTACCAATTTACCCAAGTGGGCTATGCCATACAATGCATACATAGAACACAAGTTTTGTATCGTGTTTTTTGAATCCTTATATAAAACTCCAAGTTAAAAACACCTTTCCTTTAAATTGTCAGAAATCATCAGTCTGCCTCTGAATGGGGAAATCCACTTACTATTTTATAGTTTATTTTAATTCTTATAGGCCTAGGCCCTCCCCTATGTCTTAATAGTCACTGCACTTTTTTTATTTAAAAAAAAAATGAAATTTTGGGTGTAATTAAACAAGAAGTAATTGGACCCCCAGTTTGCATCCCCCCCAAAAACGAGCGTGCGCCATCTTTTGGACGGTATACATCATAAACTGTGTTGAGTCAAGGCCAATTAGAAACTAAATGTACGTATATTTGTACATATTTCCATACAGACGCCCATCCGCTCATCAACAAACACAACTCCACAGCCACTTAAACGATTGTACATTTTCACCAATTTTTCTTGTTCTTTTTTCGTATGTGACAGGAGATTTCGCGAGATCATTGTGATAAAGAATTACGAGCTTTTTGTCTTGAATTTTTGCACAGACTAGGATTTATCATGCTATTCCTTTATCTACAATAGGCTAGGCTTTAATTAGTGATCAAAGTAAGGGTTTTGTGCGGGATGTGTGTCAGAAGACGGAAGTGCAGGTTGGGTTGGCAAGCTAAGCCAAGGGCTTGTCAAGTGAGTAATTTTAGTATTTACATAGGCCCTACCAAGGCCTATATCCTACAGGAACGTTTGGGCCTAGACTGTTGTATTGGGTCATTCTCCACTAACTGGCAGGTTGCGGATGGGACATTTAGAAACTTATAATATTCATTAAAGTGTGCAAATATCCTAAACATAAGTGTCAATATATACTTTTCTAATGTTCAGACCCCCTAAAGCTGAAAATTAGGATGATAATTAGGGGGAAAATAAACATTGATGGGTTAAAAAAATGATTTGCATGGGATGCGGAGGGACGCACAAATTTCCCATGTTTTTAAATCAACATTATTCCCAGATCAAAATTCTCTGAAATGTTTAAACTTTTTTTTAGTCTGTTTGGATATTTGCTAAATACTATATAACTCTTCACAAACGACATATGAAGATTGGAAATTAAATCAATAAGTTTTAAGACCTAGGCCCCATATGGAAAATTTAAACAAATTTTGTTGGGAGATGCGGACGGGACAATGCGGACGGGACAAATTTTTATCTCCCCTACTTAATGTAGGCCTAATGTTAATTATTTACTTAATTAAAAAATATGGTCCAAAAACCCAAAATTCTGTACTATAAAATTCACATTTTATTTATAACACACTGTATTTTTGATACAATCTCTTGCTGTAAACCAAAGTATTGTGCTTGACGATCAATCGGTGGAGGAAACTCCTGGCAGTGTAGCGAGATATGCTGTATTCTTAATCTTTTCAAATTTTGGGGGTTGTCCATTGCAATAAATTTATTTTTTGTCATTGACGGGTGGCTTTAATATGTATTTAACCATAATGCTATCTCCCACAATTTCAATGACTTGGCCTGGCTACCATTGGTCGTCGTAAAGTAGGCCCACGGCAATCCAAGTTCCTTAAGAAAGTCCCCGTACGTTATACCCCATGTGGGGGGTGTCTACCCCAACGTCTTCCCATCTGATTTTTCATCTCATTGTGATTGAAGAAGCTGATGCTGATTTTTTTGGGCTGGGGACCAGAAAATGGAGAGTTTTTGACTTGGATTGAGAAAGGACCGATTGGTTGACCTTTTTAAACATTGCAAAAATAGGACCTATCCCGCAGGTTTGGGTCTTTTTCTTCTTCTTCTTCTTTAAAGCCATGGCCACTGAACTAATTTAAAATCCATCTGGCCTGGCCCGTACCTACCTAAATATATATAGTAGCCTAGTAGGCCTACATAATAAGTAACATGGTGTTTAATCCAAATCTCGCTGGTAATTGTTGCAGTCAAAGCACATTTCTTACAAAAAGATTTTTCTTGGGATTTCAATTTTTTTCAACTTAATATTTGTTTTTAAGAATGGTTTACCCTAACATTAAAACAACAAAATGGAAATATCATGCATCCTGTGTAATGTGGTGGAAGGAGAAGAGTGGTGGCATGGCAGGACAGAAGAAGATGGAGAGGCCCGTCTTTAATGCCGACCCAACGCAGAGTTGGACGTGACAATAGATATTTATGAAAGATAGTTCTGACAAGCCTATACCGGAATCTCAATTGCTTTTGGGAGAAAGGGTTTTATAGAACTAGGCCGCTTCACGAACACTTTTTTAGTCGTGTTGATGCATGAGCTTTTTTGTAAGTTTTTAGTATGTATGGGATCTCTTTTTTATCTAAAAACAATCCCAAAAAATTAAAAAAAAACTTCCAGTTTCTTTTTCAAGTCCCATTGCCAAAATCATTTTTGTTATTTTATATATATCAAACACCCTTTTCCAACATTGGTCGGGTCGGGGGGTGACGAGTCACCGTTTCTCGGGCTATCTTCTAGTGCTTGCTAGCCAGGCTCAGCACCCCTCATCTTCTTCCTCGTTTTCTTCCATAACCGGCATTTTCTAATAATTCTCTCCACTTCTTCCTGTCCTCCCAGAGTCTTTCTTCATTAACCCTATCCCATGTTTTCCCTCTTTCTTCGACGCTTCGCGTTATTTGGTCCCGCCATCTATCTCTTGGCCGGCTAACTCTTCGTACTCCCCCACATGTACGTTTAAATTCTCGTCTTGGGATTCTGTCTTGCTTATTCTTACATGCCATACCACCTGAGTCTTTCTCTTCCTATTTTTTCTCGTTAGACTTTCCACTCCTAATTTGTTTTTGTTGTTATGCTTTTTTTTATGCATTTTTGTTAAATTAGGATAATTTTTATCAAGTAGGCCTAGTATTAATTGCTATGATAATACCAATTAATAGAATGTAAAATATCTGGAGGCCCGAAGATTTGCTTTTTGTACGCATTGTAGGGGTTTTTTCTCAAAAATTTTTATAGTTACTTGCAGGTTGGGTAAGACGCGTCGCAAATAATATTCGACACGTCGCGTCGCAAATATGCGTAGAAAAGGGTGTATGTCAAATATGTAGAATATGTAGAAAATTTGCGTCGAAAATTAAATACCTAATGAATATTATTGGCTTAAGTTATTGTATATATAATTCAAATCCAGCCTATTTCATCAACCCTAAAAACAAATAAACTCAACATTATATTTTGAAATTTTAAGCAAAGTTTGTACTTATTTGGCCTACAAGGCAGCTGAGCTGATGAATCAATAATTCATCGTCATAAAGAACTTGAAGCAAAGGAAAACCGGCATCTTCACAAGATACCAAGGTCACCTGCTTCCCGATCATAAATATATATGGACAAAAGCCAAAAGCCTCCCCAGATAATTCTTCCTCGCGTTTCATGAACCAATGTCCTTATCTAAACTTCTTTAATATAGTAACATTTCTAGTTATAATTTACATATTGCCAATGTATGTAGGCTAAGGTTTGCCTAACTAGATAAGCACAATGAAAAATAAAAAATCACACTGATTTAGCTAAAAGTAACAATACACCATAGACCTACCTAAGCTCTACCTCCCAGTAATTTTCGACGTGTCATTTAAAGTCATAAAGTGTAATTTATGACTGTATATTCAACGCGTATAATAATAGGTATAATACCTGTTTTCGACGTAGAGTATTATACTACCCACCTGGGTTTCTGTAATTATTTTTGCCCCCAAAAAATTTGCTCGGGTGTTTTGTGTTGTTGTTTGAGGGTTTTTTTTCCTGTCCCCGGTTTTT
>JAMZAV010006008.1:0-75206 GCA_024449915.1 Sweltsa coloradensis | reverse complement strand
GGTTTGCCTAGAATCTCTTTTTCAGATTTTCATGTCTTTATCTGCTAACTTCAATGTTGCAGTACTTTTTTTAAATTTTTTATCTCCTCATCTATTTCGTCTCTCTTCTCTCGCCATTGAAATTCTTCCATCAAACATGTCAATATTTCTCTGCACTCATTGCCTGTCTCTTCCCAACTACCCCTTACTATTTCCTTATCAGTTTGATCCATTTTGTCAAACTTTGTTATTATCTTTTAATTTTATTATTTTATTAATTAACTCGATTCGCTGTTCATTACGTTCTGTCAACAATCACTCAAAAAATTTTTAAATTAACAAAAAAATTTAAATTTCAAAATGTTTGTCTTTTACGAATTTTTAATATTTTTAATTTTTATTATATCCCGGGTAATGGTTATTACGAGCCCAACGTTGACGGCGCCAATTGTAAACTTCACCCCTCTCGCTTGCCCAAGCCGAGTGACAGTTACAAAAAAACAAAGAATATTTAAATTTTTGCTAGCTCAAAATCGGTAGAACACAAGACGCCCAATTAATAAAAAACACAAATTATCGAAGCAATTAGCTACTTACTCAACACCAAGTCACGCTCTGCAAACAGCTGCTGGTTATAAATGCACACAAAAACTAAAGATCTAGTGAAGGATTCCTTAGGACTCAAGCTACAATTATAAAAATTAATCAAGTTTCCATTGATATAATTAAAGAACAAAAATACAATTATAAAAACATGTCCCTACCTGCCTAATAGAGCTCTAATTAAAGTTTACATTCCCCGTGTCACTTTGACCTCCAAACACCTGTATACTCAACAGTGAGTACAGGGTCAACCAAAATATAAGTATTAAGTTTAAGTTTTGTTGGTTTGCATGAAATTGAATAATAAAATTTAATGATTGGTACTCATCGTAATTATTGTCGTTATCCTTTAAGTGCTGTAGATCCGAAGCGATGATACGGTCGACGTAATCCAATTGTAATAATGTGGGGTGGGGGAAATCACAATGGTGGCGCGAAAATCAGGAGAACACGTGGTCGCAGATGAAAACACAATATTATGAAAGCAGCTGATTGTTGTAAACAAAGTGACGTTTTGTTTGTCACGGGAAAAGTTCCATGTAGCACGTGGTCGCAGATGATCACAATATTATGAAAGCAGCTGGTCGTTGTAAACAAAGTGACGTTTTGTTTGTCACGGGAAAAGTTCCATGTAGCACGTGGTCGCAGATGAACACAATATTATGAAAGCAGCTGATTGTTGTAAACAAAGTGACGTTTTGTTTGTCACGGGAAAAGTTCCATGTAGCACGTGGTCGCAGATGATCACAATATTATGAAAGCAGCTGATTGTTGTAAACAAAGTGACGTTTTGTTTGTCACGGGAAAAGTTATATGTAGCACGTGGTCGTAGATGATCACAATATTATGAAAGCAGCTGATTGTTGTAAACAAAGTGACGTTTTGTTTGTCACGGGAAAAGTTCCATGTAGCACGTGGTCGCAGATGATCACAATATTATGAAAGCAGCTGATCGTTGTAAACAAAGTGACGTTTTGTTTGTCACGGGAAAAGTTCCATGTAGCACGTGGTCGTAGATGATCACAATATTATGAAAGCAGCTGATCGTTGTAAACAAAGTGACGTTTTGTTTGTCACGGGAAAAGTTCCATGTAGCACGTGGTCGCAGATGATCACAATATTATGAAAGCAGCTGATTGTTGTAAACAAAGTGACGTTTTGTTTGTCACGGGAAAAGTTCCATGTAGCACGTGGTCGCAGATGATCACAATATTATGAAAGCAGCTGATCGTTGTAAACAAAGTGACGTTTTGTTTGTCACGGGAAAAGTTCCATGTAGCACGTGGTCGCAGATGATCACAATATTATGAATACACAAATCACACAAGTTAACACGAAAATACACTAGTTACACGAGTTAATCACGAAGGTACACAAGTTAATCACGAGAATGCACAATTATAAACATTGACGATAAAACACTCGACTAACACTCGAGTCGCTTTCCCTCGAGGCTGGAAAGCCTAACTTTACTTAACCGACACTCATGACGATGAGTGGCAGAGGCTGTACCTCCGTTCGCGTGTATCTGCCCGAAATAGTCGTGCATCTTCCTTATAAAACCTCGGTTTTTTCCCCTTGACCTAGCTCCTCCCACATCCCTCTCACAGCACTGTTAGTCTGTTCAAGGTAAGAGCCCCCTAGGAAACCTGTTGTGTTGTTTCTATTTAAACCTGCCTGTCGCGTCCTTGGTCTGGTCACTTCTCTACTTTTGAACTGAGTAAACTTTGTTCTGGAAGCTTCTACCAACCCTCCTACGATGAAGACGTTGCAGGATAACACGTAGGCCATGGTGCCTGGAGCATTATTTCCGCGTTCATCCGTGCTCTCTAACGTCAATGATAATCTGTTACAATGATAAAATTGTACCCAAAAAACAACTTAAAACGTAATAAACTTTTGTAAATCAATATCAAAATCTATGAACTAAGCGGCTATCTCTTAGTTCTCCTCAGGTCTTCCTATTTATCTACTTTAAATTAACAACATACTCCGTTATGACCTTAATGAGATTAATTACTATTATTCCCTTCCCCTTGCTTCTGTCATTACTATCCTTTAATTAGTAATTATTAATAACAGTGTTGATGACCGTTAAACATTGTTGATACTTAAATACAGGTTTTTACTAATATTAGAAGTTCATATGTAAATTCACTTGATTTGCATACTAAAATCTCGTATTATTGGAAATTTGAATACGGTAGGGCATGGATGTTACATAGTTGTTCATTTTTACTCATTCATTTTTATAATCATTTTGTGAAGAAAATTGATTTCGTTAGTTGAGGCGTCCGTTAACCATGGGTAATAATCATTAAAATTTAAAAACATATCTCGTGAGTTACCTATTCCGCAATAGTTAAGCCGGATAAAGCCTTTCGAAAAAATAGACAAACAATTGTATATTATTAAAATCACTAGGTATAATATTTATCCCTACATTCAATCAATCTTGATAAAGGGCATTTGCAAATATGAAGTGAAAAAAGAAAAATATTACTTACAAAACTTCCAGAAAAATCTAAGTAGGGTGGGTAGTCGTAGTAGCGTAATAGCAAGTTAGTGTGTAAATAATAATTCTTGTTTGTAATTTTTTTTTAAATTTGGATTAAGGACGCGTCAACCAGTTAGGTTATAATGCACCACTCTAGCCTAGGGGAAATAGGGTGGAGGGGCCCATGCTTGGCAGAACCAGCCACGAGTAGGGGGAGGAAAGTGGGTGATTCAAACGGTCGGTCGTCAATGTTTTTGTCATCGTTCGAGGTGTCACTGTCGTCATCGTCGTAGAGGGTTTCGTTAAGGGAATGGGGCAAGGTTCTCGACGACGATTGCCAGAGCTCGCCTTTAGTTTACTGTTTAGGGGAGTAAAATACTACCCTTCTTTCAAGCTGATGTTTGCGAGGTGGACTTTTTCTCTTGAATCGCCTTTTACGATTAGCAGAGCCATGCTCTGGGCCAATTCTACCCCGGGCCCAGACGTGCTAGTATAATACAATCGCTTTAAGGCACAATCTCAATGTTGTTGAGGGTTGGAAAGAAGACGCTGAAATCTTGTATAGAAGAAATCGACGTGAGAATCTGGGGCGTTACCCCGGGTTGGTCATTTTCCCACCGTTTGATTTTGTAACTGTAAATATTAAAATAAACGTCGTTTTTTGTTGATTATATTTTTTTATAAATTTATAAAAGAAAAAAATGTTAGGGATAAAAAATTGCAAAAGAAAATTTTAATTTAAATGAAAAATATTTATATAATTTTTTTATGAATTTTCATTTTTTTAATTTTTTTTTTCCTTCGTGTAAACGATGTGCATGTACATGGATTTAATAAAAAAAGGGATCCCAAGTCGCTAGACAAGGTCGAGCCAGCGACCTTTAGCTTAAAACACCAATGAAAAACCCGAACTTCCGCTGACTTCAGCGTCCCTGAGATTCATCTGTTTTTGCCTTCAACTAAAATTTAACTTTTACGTTTTAAGATTTTTTTTCATGAGTTTGAAAGAAAAACTGTTTAAAACACCTTTTAATTCAAAAGATAGCTCAAAGTTTTTGGGCGGCGCAAAATTTTAAAAAATCCCCTTGGGATCGCCGGGGGATCTCAGTCTGCCAATCAATGGCAGCCTTCGCTGGGTTTTTTTTTGGATTAGGACGCTCAACCCTTGGTCATAATGCTCACTCCCGCTAAGGGGGTGGGTTTTGGAGGGGCCCATGCTGGTCAAAACCCGCCCCGGGGAAGGGGGGGGAGGGGGGGTTTCTCACGTCGCGGTGCATTGCTTGTCATCGTTCGTTGTGTCATTGTCATCGTCGCCGGGGTCGTCAGGTAGGGGGGAAAGGGCCCCGACGACGATTGCCCCGAGCCCCGCCTCTAGTTTCTGGGGGTAATATACTCCGCTCTTATACACTGAGTTTGCGAGGGGATTTTTCTCTTGAATCACCTCTTAAAAGATTCAGAGGGATGCTCGGGGCAATTACCCCGGCCCCGACGGGATAGCAGCCTCGAGGGTGGAAATACAACTTCAGATTTGAATTGTTAACGATATTATTTGATTTCATAGGGGATCCACATTTTTTAAACACAAATCTTCAATAAACAAAAAAACTTTCTTTACAAAAACATAGGGAAAGTTGAGTTTGGCAAAAGGTCTGATGCTTCCAAGCGAGTTCACAATTAGTTCTCAAAAAAGGTTATTATTTATGTCAAAAAAAATAAGGAACTCATTTGTATTTAAATTTTTTTTATAATGGGGGTTTAACCGTTAACTCTGATGACCCCTATGAGGGGAGGAGGGGAGGAGGGGCCCAGCTGGTCAGAAACCCGCCGGGGGGGGGGGGCAGGGGCTCACATTTTGTTAAGGTGGTTGACCCCCACCGGAGGGCCCCGCTGTCAGAACCAGCCAGGGTGGGGGGGCAGGGGGTTCACAACGTGTTAAATGGTAACCACCCCCAAGGCCCAGCTGGTCGAACCCCCGGGGTGGGGGAGGCGGGGGGTTCCCAAGCGTTTTAAAGGTGGTAGACCCCCACCAGGAGGGCCCGTGGTCAAAACCAGCCGGGGGTGGGGAGGCAGGGGTTCACACGGTTAAAGGGTGGAGGGGGGCCCGTGTCAAAACCAACAGGTGGGGGGGCAGGGGTTCACAGCGTGTTAAGGTGGTAGACCACCACCAGGAGGGCCCCAGCTGGTAGAACCACCCGGGGGTGGGGGAGGCGGGGGTTCACAACGTTTTTAAGGTGGTTACCCCCCCCAGGGGGCCCATCTTTTCAGAACCACCAGGGGGGGGGGAGGAGGGGGCTCACTGTTAAAAGGGGGGGTTGACCACAAGGGAGGGCCCACTGGTCAAAACCCGCCAGGGGGGGGGGAGGGCAAAGGGGTTCACAGCGTGTTTAAGGTGGTAGACCCCCCAGGGGGGCCCGCTGGTCAACACCCGGGGGTGGGGGGGGCAGGGGGTTTTTCCACGTTTTTAAGGGTGGTAGACCCCACCGGGGGCCCAGCGGGTAAAACCAGCCAGGGTGGGGGAGGCGGGGGGTTCACAGCGTGTTAAAGGTGGTAGACCACCACCGGAGGCCCGGGGTCAGAACCACCAGGGTGGGGGAGGCGGGGGTTCAACGTGTTAAGGTGGTAGCCACCACCAGGGGGCCCCAGCTGGTCAAAAACAGCCAGGGGTGGGGGAGGCGGGGTTCACAGCGTTTTAAAGGGGGGGGAGACCACCCCGGGAGGGCCCATGGTCAAACCACCGGGGGTGGGGGAGGCAGGGGGCTCACCGTTTTAAGGTTTTCCCACCACCAGGAGGGCCCCAGCGGTCAAAACCAGCCAGGGGTGGGGGGGCGGGGGGTTCCGCGTTTAAGTGGTTGACCACCCCCAAGGGGCCCCAGCGGGTCAAAACCACCCAGGGGGGGGGAGGGGGTTCACAACGTTTTAAAGGTGGTAGACCACACCAGGAGGGCCCGCTGGTAAACCACCCGGGGTGGGGGGGGCGGGGGGGTTCACACGTTTAAAAGGTGGTAGACCACCCCCGGGAGGGCCCAGCTGGTCAGAACACCCGGGGTGGGGGAGGCGGGGGGTTCCAGCGTGTTAAGGGGTAGACCCCCCACCAGGGGGCCCAGCTGGTCAGAACCACCGGGGGTGGGGGAGGCGGGGGGTTTAACAGGGGTTTTAAAAAGTGGTTGACCACCCCCAATTTTTAACCAGCGACTTTACATTTTTTATGTAACTCGAGAACGCTGCAAAATAGGGAAAAAACTGATGCAGACAGCTTGTGGTTTTGTGAAACTATAGCCTGTACATAAGAAGTTTAAAAAGTTTTTGGAGTTTAATTTAAAACGCTTATTTAAATATTATTGCACTGATTTTTAATTTTTTAATAATTTTATTTGCATTGTTTGTTCTAACAAACCATCATAGCTTCTGCAAAAATTTGTTAGATATTTGTCCCTTTTATAGAATTTCTTAATTTTTTTTCCTTGTCATGATTACATTAACAAAAAAGGGGAATTTAAAGGTATTTTGACGAGAAACGGCGTGACGCTAGAAAACATTTGCTAAAACACTTATTGTGAAAAATTCGTCCCGCAAAGGGCTTGCTGAAGCACCAAACAAAACGGCACCTGTGTGGGTTCTCCCAAAAAGTGCTCCTTGCACAGGAGGGGAGGGACTCACGGGCATCTGTGAGGCGGGGCGGCAGGTCTTCCGGGGTGAACAACCCGGGGGAATCAGCACCCCGGCCGAGCACTCAGTTGGCTGGAGGGGTTGTTCCGGTCCCAATACCCGTGAGAAATGGGGGCGTTTAAAACCGGGTTAAGTCTAATCGCCGCCTGTGTTTTGAAAGTTGTTAAAATGAGTTTATAATGTGTTTGATGATCACATTGATTTTTAGGTTAATAAAGAAACGAAATGATTGAAATGTTAGTAATAGTATAAGAAAAAATATTTATTTAAATGTAAAGAAAGGAAGAATGAAGTCCTAGTTTGAATTTATTATATTAATGGTCGCGTCAACCGTTAGGTCATACTGCGCCTCCTGTGAATGATATTGTATAGTTTATTGGTTAGTTAATGAAGGGAGGAACGTAAGGAGTGACACGGGTGACGCGGGGTGGACAGGCCTGGTACTGGTCAGAACCAGCCACTCGCAAGGGGAGGTCGTGGTGAAGGTGGCCGGGGTCGGGGCTGGGGAGTCTGTGGCTGTGACGACATCAGGCGGGCGCAGGCAAAGTACAGGGGGCAGAGGGAGGGTATGGTGGGGGGAGGTGTCCCCGACGATTGCCGGAGCTTGCCTCTAGTTTCGCTTGTGAGTAAACTTGCCGCCACGTTACCGATACGGGCAGGTAGATTCAATCAACACTTTGCCCTCCCGCAGCTTCGAAACACCGTGGTAATTATGTCACGGCTACTCCAGCCTAGGGGATAAGGGGGAAGGAGCCCATGCTGGTCAGAACCAGCCACGGGTAGGGGGACGAAAGGGGATTCTCAGGTCACGGTCGTCATCCTCTTTGTTTCCGTTCATATGGCATTGTCGTCTTCGTCGGAGAAGTCGTCAAGGAGAGGGGGCAAGGTCCTCGACGACGATTACCTGAGGACGCCTTTAATTTTGAGGAAGTTAAATACTCCATTCCTAAATAGCAGATGTTTGCGGGATGGGATGGACGTTTTGTCTTTAATCGCTGTGTACGAATAGCAGAGCCATGCTCTGGGCCAATTCTATCCCGGGCCCAGACGGGGGCCAAAACGTTTTAAAAACAATTTTAAACCTTTATGTATACGTAGTTCTAGTGTTGTGTGTTGGCAATGAATATGGAAGTCTCATGAGTACCCGATATTGACAATCTAGTATATTGAACACAAAGTCATTCATCAAAAATCGTAAGAGACCGTTCAAGTAGTTTAACGTTGCTCTGCGCATCGTTTTGAATTAATTCAACGTATGCTAATCAAAATACATTACTATATCTCTATTTTAATGAGTACCCAATCAGTCACAGAACTGATTTTCAGTAGGGGACTTAATTTAAAACCGACTAAGCACTGTGTGAGCGCCGAAACAATTGACGAGCGAAAAATGACCAACTAGAGATCGGAATATTTTAGTTGGAAACACCGATCAATCAAGCTGGACACGATTCCACCTGCGTTCAGTACTAGAATTAACAATGCTTATTCGGAACCAGCTTATAATTTATTTTCTGCCTCGTTGCTAGGGAGGCTCCAAAGTCACGTTTGCAAATTCTTCTGACAATATCAGTAATCGAGCCATGGACCTCCTGCTGTGGAAACAGAACCGCTAAACACATCTGGTTTTACCACCTAGTAACATGCGTGAGAAACTAGGGCGCTTCAACCGGTAAGATCATATTGCGCCGCCTGTGACATTGTGAGTTAATGAAATGAGTTTATGGAGTGTTTCATGATTATATTGTTTTCTAAGTTTATAAAAGAAAAGGTAATAAAAAGCACGTCTTGGACGATCATCTGGCCTCTAAAACACATTGGTTGATAGATGCCATTGTCAAAACAAAACTCTATTGTAAAACCATTGTGAAATCATTTACTTTAATAATAATAATACAAGATGTCTGTATTATTATGTTATATATCGTCCTGAAGCTGGAGCCCACAGTGGTTCCGAGCGTCGAACTCACGCACGAGTAATGTTAACACGCGACGCATTTGAAATGACCCGTTCACACATTTTTAATAATTAGGTTGTTATAGTTGATAGAGTCGATGGATTTAAGTGCGCTTTAATTGTTAGGTAATATTGCGAATCTCACGTCGCGGTCGTCAACGTCTATGTCATCGTTCGTGATGTAATTGTCATCGTCGTCAAGGGAAATGGGGAGGTGTTCCCGACGACGACTGCAAGAGCTCGCCTCTAGTTTCGGGGAGTATACGCCCTACACAAGCTTCTATTTGCGAAGTGGACTTTCTTGCATCGCCTCTTACGATTAGCAGAGCCATGCTCTGGGCCAATTCTACCCCGGCCCAGACGGGCGTACGATTATTTGTCAATGTTCTGTAGTTACTAATACGGTGTAATGTTTTGGGATTAATTCATTTTAACCATTAGGCCATAATGCGCCACTCTGGCCTATAGGGGATATATGGGAGTAAAATCCCATGCTGGTCAGAACCCGCCACGGGTGAAATGTTGGTAAAGACGATGACGACGTGAGAATCTAGGACGTTTAAAACCGGTTGGGTCATATCGCGCCGCCTTGAATAAAAAGTAAATGAGAAATTTAATGAGATATGTTTAAAAATTAATAGTTTTCCAAGTGTATAATAACAAAATAAAATGAGATGATGAAAGTAATAGAAAAAAATAAAAGATATGTATGTGAATAAAATAGAAAAGAAAAAATTTTATGAGGGGAAAAAAGGGAGGAGGGGGGGGAAAAAGGGAAAAAAAAACCCGGGAATGTTTTTTTTTTTTTTCTTTCTGTTTTTTTTGCTGTTTTTAAACACGATTCCCGGGCAAAACCCGTACTCCAATTGCGATAAAATTTTTAAATGGAGGCCTTTGAAATTTTGAAGTAAAACCCCAAACTTTTTTTGAGCGCAACAAAAAAATTTTTTTCTCTTTAAAAATCGAAATTTTACATTTTTTCGATTTTTAAAAAAATTTCTTCGACTTAAACTCCATACGTGTTACCGTTTTGTAATGATTTTTTCACAGAACCTTAATTTTTGAATTGAATATTTTTTCGTGTGAAATTTGAGCGAAATCAAATAATTATTTCTTATGAAAATCGCAATTTTACGATTTTTTTTTTTTCTTCTGCTTATAACCCCTACAGTTTATCCGATTATAATGATTATTTCAAAAAACCTTTAAATTTTAAAAAATTAATAATTCTTTAAAATTTTTTGGCGTAATCGAATAATTATTTCTTATAAAATTCAATATTACGATTTTTTCCTTTTTTTTAAATTTACGTTAAATTAAAAAAAAAAAAGAAAATTTTTTTTATTTAATTTGATTTTTTTTAAAAAAAAATTTCAACAAAGTTCTGTTTTTTTCACGAACAACAGGAAAATTGCAAAACACAGGGCCCCCTAAATCACCAAACGCTCATCCAACAACGCGGCGGGACTTAACTTTTTCCCTATGTTAAATAGATTCTAGGGATGAAAAATTTTAGAAAGTTTGTCTCCGTTATCTATGGTAGAAGTTCTTCATATGTTTGGGGAGTGATTAAATTGCGTGGGAAAGGCATCATATTTGGTACATTCTGTTAGTATATGATGTGGGTTAAAGGTAATCACTTGTCACATATGGGAAAAACCCTGTCGGGGCCCCCGGGGTAAAATTTGGCCCGGAAAGGCCCTGCAAATTTGTAAAAGGCGATTCAAAAAAAAAGTCCACCTCGCAAACATCAGCTAGTAAGAGCGGAGTATCTTACCCCCCCAAACTAGAGGCGAGCTCTGGCAATCTCGTCGGGGCCCTTGCCCCCTTCCCCTTGACGACCCCCGGCCCCGATGAAAAATGACCTAACGAACGATGACAAAGACGATGACGACCGCGACGTGAAAAACCCCCCCTTCCCCCCCTCTCCCCGTGGCGGGTTTGACCAGCATGAATCCCCCTCCCCACCCTCCTTAGGCTAAGGGGGTGCATTATGACCTTACGGTTCGCGTCCTTAATCCAAATAAACCAAAAAAAAAATTTTTTCTCGGGTTAAAGAGATTTCCGTGAGTTAGACTGGTGGCCTATACGAAGTCTAGACAATCCCACCTCTTCTCTACGTGAGAGTGAGACTAGGTGGACGAATTTTATTATAAATGTGGGCACCACTACCCCAATTTTTTTTTGGACCATCCCAAGCTTGTCGCAAATCCAAAAATCTTTGCTTGAACCACTCTTGAAAATCTGGAACGATCAGCGTGTTCTTTTCCTCTATCCCACGTGTCCAGGTATCCAGGAGAACTCTACGACGAACTCTTTTCGGCTGCGTCGTCGGATGCTTCGGAGACGAAGAACCACAAGTGAAGGTATTTAAAAGCATTTCAGATTGAACGACGAGAAAGAAGGCCGCTTTTAAAAATATCTTGAAACTTAAAAAACAGTTTTTAAAGATCGTGCTCGGTCGAACGTCTCAAGAGATGAAGCGAGGCTGGGTTTTCAGCTCGAAGTTTTTGTTGGAAATGAAAGGGGAGCATATTTAAATAGGGGAACCTTAAGGAAAACAGCGTTGTCAAGTTTCTTTGCCCCGTCTTGGCAAAGTGTAAGACCCTGATCAAACAATACATCTAAAAACGTAGTAAACCTTATTTTGGTTTCAAACAAGCAACCAAGACGTGTGGTCTGTTTTTTTGTTTCAAAGTTGTTTCAAAGTTGCGTCAACCGCTGGGTTTCGTAGGCGCTACTTAGCCATGGAACATGGGGAAGACACCACCGTGCTACAGGGTCAGAACCAGTCACGGGCAAGGGGAGGTAACTTAGAAAGTGTTGTACGTCGCGGCCTCAGCTGTCTCTAGTTTCGGGAATAGTAGCCCTGCTCTCTTATTACAGAAGCTTCCCTCGCCTTTTACAGTTAAGATTCATGCTGGGTGCCACGTTTTCCCTCGGGCTCTGTTCAAACGACGACGTGAGAAATGGGGGCCCTTCCAGGTTAGGTCATTTTTCTCCCGGTGTTTTAAAAAAGAAATGAAATGTGTTGAGGTTGTTAATGATTATATTGATTTCTATTTCATGAACTTTGATATCTTCATTACAGGTTTTTTTTATATTTTTTTAATAGGTTTCCACCCAAAAAAATTAAACGTGTTTTAAAGAGTAATTTTTTAATTTAAATTTTTTCCAATTTAAAAAAAATTGTTGGGGGTTCCCCTGGAATAAAGAAAGAAAAATTTTTTAATGAAATTTTAAATTTTTAATTTTTGATTTTGATTAAAGGCACTTGAACCGCTAGGGTATTTAACCACTCAAAACCTAGGGGATATAAGGAAGACGCCCATGCGACAAACCACCACGGGTTTTGGGGGGGGGAAAGGGGGGTTCTCAAGCGCGGTCGTCACGCTTAATAAATAAAAAAAATAAGTAAATAAATAAAAAAATAAAAAAATAAATAAATAAATAATAATCTAAATAAATAAATAAATAAAAAAATAAATAAATAAATAAAAAAAAATAAATAAATAAATAAATAAATAAAAAATAAAAAATAAAAAAATAAAAAAATTTGTATTTAGGTACCTGCACTCTTTATTAACTAATTTTCAGTGGGGGACAGAAAAACCAAAAAGTTCAATTTTAAAGTAAAGTTTAAGTTTTTTTAATCCGTGGATTTATACAAAGTACTGGGAATTCGCAAACGCTTTTTTTTTAGTCGCGTTTGGATGGCTTTTTAATTTATAAAAAGAAAATAATAAAAACATATTAACAGGGGCCCATCCCAAGCAATCATTAGGTCTTTTGGGATCTTTGATTTTTTTGTAACAAGGCTGTGAGTAAAGTAAAAAAATTTTTACAAGGCTGTGGAAAGTCTAAAATCTATATTTCCGTGCTTTTTGGGGCGGTTTTGACCAAACATGGGCTACAACGTTCATATTTCACATGGAATTAAATTTGGGGTGAGTTTAAAAAGTTAGCTTGAATCATAGAAATAAAGGATTTAATATTTAACACCTCAAAAAACTCAAATTAAAACCTTTATTTATAGTTTTTCGGGCTAACTTTTTTCAACTTTTTTCTTTTAAGTCAAATACAACCATTACCTTAATGTGATGTGAAAATGAACGTTGTAGCCTTACCCCTTTGGGGCAAAATCGGCCCCCAAATTCCGAAAATTCCCTAAAAATCGAAAAAAATCGTAAAAGTACGATATTCATAAAAATATTTCTTCGATTGTACCCAAAAACGTAGCAAGTCCAATTCAAAGATTTCGAAGGTCCCTAAAATTTTTTTCAAGATCGCATATCCATTTTCCCGGTAGAGAGCGAAAAAAAAAACAGAAAAAACCAAAAAAAAAAAAAAAAAAAAAAAAACCCGAGTACATTTTTTTTGGGGGGTCGGGGAAATTTAAATCTTCGCTTCGCTCATCCCCCAAATATGGTTTGCAAATTAATACAAAAAAAAAATAGTTATAATTAGATGTAAGTGGAAAGTTCAGTATATTATTGGGTTATTATGTGTAGGCCTAGGCCTTTAGTACGGAACATAAAAAAAACAAAATAAATTTGTACATGTAGGGTCCTTGAATAAAAAAAACTGCTAGAAAGGAGGCACAAGATTAATAACAATTTTTGACCACCACACAGACAAAGATAAATTGAGAAATTTCAAAGCATTTTTAGATTGAAAAAGACGGAAAAAAAGGCGCGCCATTAAAAAAATACTTAAACTAACAAAAAATTTTAAATGATCTGTGCTCGGTCGAAGATCTCAAAAAGATGAAAGCGGGCTTCGGGATTTCACTCGAAGTTTGTGGTTTAGAATGAAGAAGGGGACCGTATTTCAATACGGGAGCCATAAGGAAAAACGTTGTCAAATTTCTTTTTTCCGTGTATTGGGGAACAGTGTAAGAAAATATAGTTTGGTTTCAAAACAAACAACCCAGATGTGAAAGCAGTTTTTTTTGATTATAAGCAGACCAGATGTGAAGGGGTTTTTGATTACAAAGAGATCGTCGTCCCCGGGGGTCGTCAGGGGAATGGGGGTTTGTCTCCGAAAACGACTACCCAGAATCTGCCAGCAAATGTCAAAATAACGTCACATATTGTGTCACAACTGGGGCAATCTTAACCCTGAAGAGGGGAAGTGTTAGCGGGAAACGGTGTTTTAATTACAGTTTTTTGTTTTTTTTTTTTTTAAACATTTTTTTTGGTCGCGGATATTTTTTTTGCCCCCAAATTTTTTCGATCTTTTCTCGTGGAGGTGCGTCCAAAATACGCGTTTACCCCCCCCTGGCGGAGAAACCGTCGTGTGAAAACCCGCTTCCCGCCCCCAGTCCGTGGTTAACAGAGTATTTCCTGTTTTGGGGCCCACAACATATAGTCAAACGGCGACGTGAGAAAAAAGGGGGCTTCAACGGTTAGGTCCTTGCGCCACCCGAGATATCTAATAAGTTTTGGTGTGTTTAAAATTTTGAAAATTTGTAACAGCAAAAGAAAAATATTTATTTAAAAAAAAAAAGTGAAGAAAATGGGTTACCTCATTTTGTGAAATATACAAATTTTAAAAGAGAAATTTAGAAAATGTGTCGCCTTTTTCCTTGGAGAATTTTTCTTCGTGTGATTGGGAGAGATCATATTGCTACCAAAGCGTCATATTTGTTCATTCTGGGAGCATTGTGTACGGCTAAAGTACATCACTGTGTCACATCTGGGGCAGTGATACTGTTTGGCCTACACAACAACCTCCCCAATATAAAAGTTTAAAATAATACGTTCATTGTTTTAAAGTAATTTTTATATAACTAAGACTGGGAGTGTTTGTGGTGGTTTAAAATAAAAGTACTTTTTAAAAGGAAAATTGGAACCAGGAAACCCGCCCAAAAATGCGTGATAATCAAACTATATTTGCCAGGAGTGGCTCCTTGAACGTTACGGTATTGGAAAAACTTGGAAGGGGACGTAAGAATCTGGGCGCTTTAAACCCCGGTTAGGTTTTAAATTTCGCTCCGTATGTGTTTTATTTAAAAAATCTTTGTTGTTTGTTTGTTTATATTGTTTTCAAAATTATTTAAAAAAAAGAATGTGATGGAGATGTAATAAGCAAAAAAGAAATAATTTATTGTGAGAAAATCAAATTATTTTTTAGGATGAATTTTTTGGTTTTGCTTGTCACAAAATGGTTTGCCATTGATGGTTATAGAACTTTCAGGTGTTTGACGGGAATTTAGCATGGGCCCAAAGTCCGGCAATAGCCTCACTTTTTATTGATAAGGCATGGCTGGGTTAGAGATAAAGAAAATTTTAGACGTTCTTATTATAAATTTTAAAGAAAAACCCGCATATGATTGGGGGGGGATCTAATTGTGTGGCCCCGGATCTATTCCCGGCCCGATAAAAAACCCAAAATTACTTTGGATTTTACTAATGTTTTAAGTTTTTTTTGGTTAAAGGGGCGTCAACCCTGAGTCATAACGCAAACTGATTTTTTAAACTCGTAACCAGAAGAACACAAAATATACGGCCTCTGGTCAAACTGGAAGTAGGTTAACCGGTATTGCTTGCCTCTCACCCACCGTTTAAAAAACACTTTTTAATAAGGATGGCCGGGGTTTGGTGGATAACCAGGTTTTTTAGGGTCTTGGTAATTGATAAGAAGGTACTCAACTTTATTAAGTGGGAAAAAACTCCCCCTAGGTCCCGATACCCCGCTGAGATAGTTGTTTAATTTCTGGATTGATGCCATATGATAAGGGAAAGCCCGAGGGTGTTACGAGGACCATACCAATTGCATTAACTACTGAAGAAAACCTCGGGGGAAAAATTTTAGTCAGGATTGCCGGGGGGGATTCGGCCCGTGACCTCCCTCATCGAGTCTCACACCTACGTATGACTTTTTCTTTGCTCAGAGTTAGATGATCTCGAATTCTTGCGACTCGCACGCTACCTGGTAGAATTGTTTTTTTTTTTTTAGTTTGGATTAGGACGCGTCCCCCTTAGGCATAATGCACCACTCTAGCCTAGGGGGGGGGAGGGGGGGAGGGGCCCATATGGTCAGAACCCCCACGGGTAAGGGGAGGAAGGGGGGTTTTTCAGGGGGGGGTTCGTATCGTTTTTTCATCATTGTTGTGTCATTGCATCGTCGTATGGGAAAGGTCGTCAAGGGAAGGGGGCAAGTTCCCTGACGACGATTGCCAGAGCTCGATTCAGATTCGGGCGCAATATATTACACTTCACAAATGATGTTTTTTGAGGTGGCTTTTTCTCTTGATTTTGCCTTTTAAGATTAGCAGAGCCATGTTCTGGGCCAATTCTACCCCGGGCCCCCACGGAAAAGGGGGAATTGAGGCTAGCGTGCTTTTTTACAATTCCTCAAATTAATTTGCACTCGTATCTCAAAGATTACTCTTAAAATTGAACGAAGTATGATATCTGAGAGACAGGCTGCATCAACCGGGTTTGGCCGTGAGGGCAAAATTTAAAATAATGAAATGAGTTCGTGGTGTTTGCGATGGCTATATTGTTTTCTTAGTTAATGAAATAATAGAATATGATAGCAATGATAGTCACATCAAAAGAAAAGTTATTTGTTTCATTAAAATTTATTTTATAATGAAAATTTGTGTAAAATTAAAAATATAAAACGATTGCGACTGTTTTTATATGATAGAAGACTCTTAGTCACAACCTTCTGTTCTATGACACGTTTTCGCTGTGTTCAGACATGTTTTAAAACAATTTGAGACAGGACAAATCAACGAACCTTTCACGTCTGGTTGTCTGAGCGCGGAACTTAATTGGCTACAAACAAATGTGGCTATGGCGAAATTCGACGACAACGTGAGAAACTAGGGCACTCGAACCGGGAAGGTCATATTGCACGGCCAGTGGCATTGTATGTTTAAAAACTGAATTTTGTGTTTGTTTTATATTGTTTTGTCACTTAAATATACTAATAGAGTGTGAAAAAGACGGCTTTAAAATTTTTTTATTTTTTTTATTGAGATGAACAGTTTAGATTATTAGGTTTATTTGGATTTAGGACGCGTCAACCGTGTGAATAATTAATTGTGGTAAAACAAATAAATTCGAATAAAGATTTTAAAAACATTTGTCGACGTTGTCATATCCATTTATAATAAACGAGTAGAATATGTTCATAAATAAAACCAAGTTTTAAGGATTAAGGGCGCGTAAACCATCAGGTCATAATGCGATACTCTCGCCTGGGGATACAGGAGTAAAATCCCACGCTGGTCAGAACCAGTCACGGGTAGGGGGAAGAAAGTGGGGGTATTCGTAACGCGGTAGTTATCGTCAATGTCGTCGTCATCAAGAAGGTCGTCCAGGGAAGAGGGAGAGGTCAACGACGACTACTGCCAGAGCTCGCCTGAAGATTTGGGAGCAATATACTCCCCTACTTACTAGCTGATGTTTGCGAGATGGACTTTATCTCTTTCCTCGCCTAAAGCGATTTGCAGAGCCATGCTCTGAGCCAAGCTAGGAAATGTTTTGCAAGTTTGATAAAGTTCTTGTTAAAAGGATAGGACTTGTGGTGCTGAAGCTATACGCGTTTCCAAGCAAAGATAGATGGGAGCACTAAAACGCAACATGTCGGACCGATCGGTGATAGAGGCGAGCTGCTTACGGCGGGCGCTGTATATCAGTTAGGTTCAACTTGATTTTTTTTACATTTCTGATCATTTGCGAAAAAAATTTGTGGTTATGTCGTATCGTACGCGTATTTTTATTATTAAATTCGTAAGTTTTGGGGGTCGGCTTTTTTAAAAACGGGAATTTAATGGCATTTTAAATTACAACAAATAATTGAGATTATTTGATGATGTTAAACTCGAAAAGAACAACCACAATGTTTAACTATTAAATACAGAAACAAGTGTATCAAATAATGTTGAATGATGAAGATCGATGATATTTTGCCAAGAAAATGTTGCCCACCAATACTAATAATTTCAATAATTTACTTGATATCTAAAAATCAAAAGAGCTTCTAGCAAATTATAGCCCTACACTTGTTCTGCACGTTTTCTACATCGTTTTACAATATAAACGCATACGGAGTATGCCTATATATATTTATCTACTATATACATAGGACTACTGTTTTTCAAATATACATTTTATTAAAAGATGGCCTATTGAATAGCTGATGGACTATTTTTATTATTGTTTTGTATGTCAATAATGGCATGACGCGTCATTCTGCAGAGAGTTTTAAAATCTTGTACATCATATCATTATACTTATTCTATTGTAATAATATAAATCGTATTTATTATGATTATGTATAATATTATGTTATAAATGAACAATGACGGTAAACGGTATATATAGGCCTACATTAATTATATAAGGTAGAAAAGGAGTTGGGACTTGTGCATAAGCCCTTATACAACTATTATTATTTTTGTTTTTGTTTTATTATTAATATGACTTTATTTATATTAAATTATCATAATAAAACCAAAGAAGTATATCTTAATTAAAAGTGCCATATAAGAAGCGAGCGATACTGTATGTATGTGTGTTTACTATGAGTTGTGAACATTCTTGACGGTTTGAATTTGATTTAGTATTTATCGTACCCTGTTAGCCTATATTAAGTATATAGCCTATAAATACCAATGATTTATTATGATATTACAATTAGAGAATTGCAATATGGATACAAATGCCATCCTCGGTGTCTCATGGGTGCATGGGGCGCAGGTCTAAATAAAGTAGAATTATTCTGGTGGACACGGTCTCGAATCCCGCATATTGGAGAGCGATTTTATCACTTTGGTGCACCCCCATGCTTTTGATTGTCATCAATTAACAACATATTGGGAGAGCAACGACAATGTACCTGTGATTGTACATATTTATGAGTGACAATCACGGAATGACATGTGTTCTTCAGGTAAGCACATAGCGCGCTCCTCCGACTATCACTGATCGGACAGTTGCATTTTTCGCCACCAGGTAGCAACCTCTTTGCTTGGAAACGCGTATATCACATAATACGAGATCTCGTTGGCTTCTCGTTGTAAAGAGGGTGATAACCACCTTTACCAACAACTGTAACGACGACGTGTGACACTTGGGCGCGTCAACTGGTTAGGTCATACTGAGCCGGCTTCGATATTGTGGGTTAATAAAATGAGTTTGTTGTCTGTTTGATATGTATGTTTTTTCTGGATTAAGAACGCGTCAACCGTTAGGCCATAATGCACCCCTCTAGCCTAAGGGATATGGAAAGGAGAGGCTTATGCTGGTCAGAACTAGCCGCGGGTAGTGGGAGAAAAGGGGGCAGGATTCTCACTTTATGGTCATCGTCTTTGTCATCGTTCGTGTTGTCATGATCGTCGTCTTTGTCGGGCAGGTCGTCAAGGGAGGGGGATAGGTCCCATGCGCTGGGCCAATTCTACCCCGGACCCAGGCTGAGAATGGTATGAAATGAACGAACAAGATTTTAAGAAAAACAGTCTTGAGACGGATATAATTTTATTTTCGAATTAAATTTGCTTTGTCTAATCAAATTTGGTGAAAAAGATAAACCTAAACCACTGTGTGTTATTTGCTTTAAAATTCTTTCAAATAACCGTGTGAACCATCTATTCTACGCCGCCATTTAGAAACCAGGCACGTACAATACCAAGACAAGCCTTTCAAATGTCAAGACTCATGTCATGACGCCGTGAGAAACTGGGCGCTTCAACCGCTAAGGTTAATAAATTGTTGATATTGATTTCCAAGTAAAACAAATAAAATAAATGAACACGATTATAATTACAAGTCTTTAAACGGATTTAATAATGTGTATTGGAACATTAATTATTTTGGATGCGATTTAAACTTGGCTTAACAACGGACATCCAGTGAAAAATATTTGCAAGAAGGTCGTCATTCTATGTTAAAAGTTCTTCATATGATTGTGAGAGGTTGAACAGAATGCGCAAAGCACCACGTGTGTCGCATCTAGCAGCAACCTCTTCTCTTGTTAGGAGATATCCGTGAGTCAGACGTGTGTGGACAATTCGAATGTCATGTTCTATTTCACACAGCAGATTCAGAACGTGCGCTTTACACTGAACTTACAGATATTATCGTCCTGGTACTTGAGTCTTCATAGAGAAATTGATTGGGTCTTTAGAGATCATCTCAACGCAGAATGAACCACAATCGACTCGGGGAGCTCCTGTGTAAAGTCTATGACACAGTGAAATACCTTAAGGTAACGATGACGTGAGGATCCAGGGCGCTTCAACGGTTAGGTCATGTTCCGCCGTCTGTGATTTACAAGTTATTAAAATGATTTCTATGGTGTTTTTGATGGTTGTATTGTTTTCATAGTTTATAAAAGAACATAAAATTTTAGAGATGAAAGTGATGACAACACAAAAGATTTTATGTTAAATGAATGATGAAGTATGTTTGATGTGAACTAAATTTGGTTAAACATACTTTGGATTAGAAATTTAGTAAGTTTGTCACTGCGACTTCTTCATATGATCGGTTTATTTATTTGGATTAAGGACGCGTCCACCGTTAGGTGATAATGCGCCACAGAAGCCTAGAAGATATGGGGAAGAAAATCCCATGCTGGTCAGAACCAGCCACTGGTAGTGGGAGGTAGGAAGGGGGGGGGGGGGGGGTTCTTTCCTTAAATGTGATATGTTGGTCGCTGTGGTCGTAAAGAAAACAGTTTCTCATATGGTTGACTATAAGCTGGAGTTGGAGTCGCAAGACATAACGTCACATATTGTGTCAGACCTAGGGCAATCTTGTCCCTGCTAAAGAGGTACAGCGTGGGTAAGATGTTTTTTTTTTGTTTATTTGGAATAAGGACGCGTCAACCGTTAGGTCATAATGCACCACTCTAGCCTAGGGGGGGGAGGAAAGTCCCATGCTGGTCAGAACCTAGGAGGATTTAATATATTACCTCTGGAGGGGCCCGGCCGGCAGTAGTAGCACGCAAGGCTTGAAGCATCCCCCACTCTTTACCCCCCCTCACGCGCCGCTCGCTCGCTGCCAGACTCCAGGCAAGAGAGGCAAAATTAACACGCGCGCTATGGGGAGAAACTATTACAATCGAGGCTGGAACAGTTTCTAATTAAACTACGACAAAATCTTTAGTCAGTACAAATAACTATGTTCGTCTTATTGCACTGTAAAAAAATTACATTCCAATTGCAATGATACCGAAGGCTCACCGGTTCTAAATGTTGGCGCGGGTGTACGAAATCATTACCTATGCATTAACATCATCACCGTAGTTTTAAACTGTATTCTACCGAAATACAAAGTTCTACGTTTAGGACTGCTTTTTTTTCGCGATATTATTTTAAAATGACATGGGAAGTAATAACCATATAAATAACTTCTAGCTTTCTAGGGTGTTGAATGTAGTTTTTGACCGACTGTCTTGATCTTTGGTCTTGACCATTTGTAAAGGTTTCTGCTCTGATGTATATTTTTGGAGACGTTTTGTTATTGGTCATATGTTAATTACGACTATCAACTTCATAGAGATGCACGGGGGTTCCTCTGAAGATATTGTTTGGTGAAGCTCAAGATTCTTAGACTCACACGTGTCCAAGACAAATGACCTCGATAATTGGTCGAAGAATGTTTAGATTAAATAAAAACCATTACACTCACTCTCACTCAGTGTGAGAAATTGATCTGATTATCCCTGGTGTTAACGCGTATTTACTTATTTCTCCTTAGTTACACTTTGTTATAAATTACAGATCTAAGATCGAATTTCACTGGCTTCGGATTGACATAAAATGTAATAATCTACATATTATATTACGAGTGTAACGCGCGAGATTCTGACTCGGTAGGTCACGGATTCGAATCCATCCACTGGCAATCCTGATTACTTTGTATGAGATTTTGTTACAAGTGTTGGGATTGAGTCCTCTATACAGCCCTCGGAGAATACCTTAAAATTTTTTACTTTAATACCCCAATAATCTCGTTTTGTTACCTGAAGAGGGTCACAGCTGGTAAAAATGATGTCTACAGTGTATTCCCTACAGCTGCAATCTTTACGAAAATGTTTTGAATAAAGTTTGTGAAATAGAATAAATAAATGTGTAGTCAGTCCTACATTGCACAACAGTTCGTTATTATATGAAAAACTTGCTACAATATATTCATGACTACCTTTTCGGGTACATTTTCCCGGCAACATAACATACAAACGTACAACTTATTTAATAAGTTATAAGATGGAAAACATAAATCCTTCCCTACGTGCAGTGGAGTAAGAAATTAAGCCAAATTGTTATTTCAACGATTAAACAATTCATAACGATTTCACTTTTACAGTTTTGATGTAATTCTTTTTATTCGAAGCTCTCCCATAATTTATCCGCAATATTATTTTGTGTCGCGATGCAGAGTTAAAGGACGATACAAGGAAATTCAGCGTGTTTGTTATTGTAACACAACTGTAAACTATTGTTTGCACATGTAAACATACGTATCGCGAGCTACTGAATACGCCGGCTTAGTCTCGTTGCCTGCTCTCTGCGGGAAAGGCAGGCGCGCGAGGGGAAATCCCGGCCGTCGAAACGTGCGTCAGCGGCGATGCACTAAGGGCCCCTCCAGAGGTAATATTCTGAATCCTCCTAGGTCAAAACCAGCCACGGGTAAGTGGAGGAAGGGGGGTTTCTCACGTCGCGGTCGTCATCGTCTTTGTCATCGTTCGTTGTGTCATTGTCATCGTCGCCGATGGGTCGTCAAGGGAAGGGGGGCAAGGTCCCCGACGACGATTGCCAGAGCTCGCCTCTAGTTTCGGGTAGTAAGATACTCCGCTCTGTCTAGCTGATGTTTGCGAGGTGGACTTATTCTCTTGAATCGCCTTTTACGATTAGCATAGCCATGCTCTGGGCCAATTCTATTCCGGGCCCAGACGGGGGTAAGCCCAAGTGTGGTTTGCTGAATGAGCCTATTGTCGGCAGATGATAAAACCAACCAGCCAAGGCCCTAGGTCTAGACGACTACACCGATGACCAAATCAATGATATTTTACTAATCTCTAAGAAATCACGCCCAACAAACCACATCCAAACGTAGACGGATCTTCTTCGTTTGAAACCAACACTAATATTGATTAAACCTTCTTCCCGAAATACATAATGAAATGTAATTTTGTCCAGAGAAATAAAAACCGACTTGGAAAGTGGGAAATGCGACCAAGACAGACAAAGGTGGCGTTGGATGTTGTTTCATCAACAATGCATTATCCACCGCCTGTTAAATACTGAACATTATTTTCCTACGCGGCTGTGCCGAATAACGCGTTTGTGGAATGCCGCCCAAGAAAATAGTGCGCAACTGTTTTATGCAACTTATCATTTTAATGTGAAAATATTTTAGTTGGTAAAGTCCATTTGTTGGTCAGAACAAGCCTCCGTAGGTGGAGGGGGAAGGAAAGTGGGGTACTCACGCCGTGGTTGTCATCGTCTTTGTCATCGTTTGTGTTTTCATGGTCGTCGTCTTTTTTAGTTGAGTTTAATTGTATTTAGGGCGCGACAACCGTTCGGTCATAATGCTCCACCCTATCTAACTTTCTAGGGGATATGGGGAGGAGGGGTTCATGCTGGTCCGAACCAGACACGGGCTACAGACATGGTCACTCAAGAATGTTTTGTTCAGCGAGCTACACCCGAGAACGGAGGCTATCACGAAACCACCTCTGAGCGGCTCAGCAGCCAAATCAACACAGAAGTGGGACTTGTACGATGCTATGTCTTTATGGATAAACAAAGCATACTAAGAAGGTGAATAGGTAGTCCTAGGACCAAGGAATTATACATTATGTTTTAACTACATTCGCATGTAAATGTTTTAAAGTCCTACCCGGCACCTCCACCAAACCTATGGTGGAGGTGCCGGGTCTCGGCGCGTATAAAGAGGATTGCGCGAACGCTACGCACTGCACAATAGTGTCAATATTTGCCTTCCAATACTGATTAGGCAAATTTATTCTTATAGTTCAGGTTTTTCATTTGAGTGAGCATGCAAGCAAGATATGATCGAACGATAAACTGCTAGCCCACATTACTTGAATCTTGTTCCAGCACAACATAAAATATGACACGGCAAAGTTCACATGTGACCCTGAAAACCATGTCGGGTCGGGTTCATCTTTATACTCATGGACGACGTGAGAAACTAGGGCGTGTCAACCGTTAGGTCATAATGCACCACTCTATTCTAGGAGATATGGGGAGGAGGAGAGTCAGGACCAGCCACGGGAAAGGGGAGGAATAGGGGTTTCTCAGTCTCACGTCACTGTCGTCACCCATCGTCGTCGGGCAGGTCTTCAAGATAAAGAAGAGGTGTCCCCGACGACGATTGGCAGTGCTCGCCACTAGTTTTGGTGAATAGTATACTCCCCTCTTACTACCCCTAGATACTTGGGCGCTTCAACCGGTTGGGTCATATTGCGCCGCCTGAGATACTGGAGGTTGGTGAGACGTAGTTAAGATGTGTTTGATGATTGAATTGTTTTTTAAGCGTATATATATAAATAAGAAAATTAAATTATGACAATAGTTATAGCAAAACAAATGTTATTCGTGTGAATAAAAATAAATAAATAAAATAAATGTGTATGATGTGAAATAATTTTTGTAAAATTGATAACTCAGGATTAAAAATGTAATTATATATTATAAATGAAATATAATATATATTTTACGTATATTATAAATGAAATATACATATTAAATGTGTTTTGTGTGAATTATATTTGTAAATTCAATTCCATTGAATGAGATTTTGTTTACTTTAAATGTTGTAGCTGCGTGGTCGGACAACTAACTTGAGCAAGTGCTGGTCAGAACCAGCCACGGGTGAGGGGAGGAAGGGGGGGGGTCTCACGTCGTGGTCGTCTTTGTCTTTGTCATCGTTCGTTGTGCTTTTGTTATCGTCGCCGTGGGGTCGTCAAGGGAAGGGGGCAAGGTCCCCGACGACGATTGCCAGAGCTCGCCTCTATTTTCGGGGAGTAAGATACTCCGTTCTTACTAGCTGCTTATTGAAAATTAATTAAATGATTTTTGTTGTGTGTTTGTTTTAATTATATAGTTTTCTTATTTTATAAAAGTAAAGAAAATGATTGATATGATAGTAGAACAATATCTGAGTGTAATAATTTACCCGTGAGCATTGAGATGAAAGAGGATTAAATCCATTTAAAATGTTATTTGGCAACATTATAATAACATGCAGTGGCGCGGCGAACCCTTCAATAGGGGAGCTAAGTAGCGTGCGCGGGAAAGACTCCGGGTCACACTTGATCACGTGGCCTAGGATAATAACCCGTCTTCGAACATTGCTCTACCGTATCTCCCGACTGAGACCAACATAGGTATTTAAACCACACGACGAGAACACTTAATATCTGCGCTACGTATTACAGACAATATATATTCAACAACTTATACCAAGTTTAAATGAGAGCGAGTTTAATAAGTACGTGTAATTGCGATGTTGCCGCGCCGCTACGATACAGTAGAAAGAGAGCGCGTCTCCACGCAGCAGAATTTGTAAACGGTGACTTTGAGCCGTCCTAGCAACGATGGAACAATACATTTAAAGTTGTTCTAAATCGACCTTGTAGATTCTGGCGTTGATCCGCGGGTGTTCTCACCGTCTGTGCCCGGGGTAGAATTGGCCCCAGAGCAGGCTCTGCTAATCGTAAAAGGCGATCCCCCCAAAATACAAAAATTTGTAAAAAAGACGGCAGCCAAGCTCTCCTTCAAAAGTCTTCGGCTGTGAATGCTGTGAGATATAGAAGTTGAGCCAAGCTTTTATTCTTTCTCCCTAGTTTCGCTTTGAAAATATGTAAGATCATTTCGCCTGTTGACGAGCGCCAAGCCAACGATTTTTGTGGTAAAAAAAGTAAAATTTTTAAACTCGAAATCATAAAAAAATTCTTGGCCATGAACCAAATTCAATGGCCAAGTCATTTTTTTTATGATTTCGAGTTTAAAAATTTTACTTTTTTACCACAAAAATCGTTGGCCTGGCGCTCGTCAACAGGCGAATTGATCTTACATATTTTCAAAGCGAAACTAGGGAGAAAGAATAAAAAGCTTGGCTCAACTTCTATATCTCACAGCATTCACAGCCGAAGACTTTTGAAGGAGAGCTTGGCTGCCGTCTTTTTACAAATTTTGTATTTTGGGGGGATATCACATCTTTTTGTTGTTCGTTCGCTATCAAGGTGTGAATGATGGACTTTGAATGATTAAATTTGTTAAGTTCAAAGTTGTTTTTTTACATTTTGGGCCCACGGTCCCCCCAAAGATACCCCTTAATAAATAAATAAATACATTTTTATTTAGAGTCTACCCACTCAGTTATATATAACTGATTTTCAGTGGGGGACTTTAAATCAAAGCGACCAAGCCAACCCTGCAGGCCCCGACGCAATCGACGAGGTGAGCGAATAACCAACCAAAGATCGATATTTTTAATAGGAAATATATCAATCAGTGGTATGGACAGTGCGAACATCCGGGATCAACGCCAGAATCAACAAGGCCGATCCAGAACAACTCTGAAATTTATTATGTGCTTCGTTGCTAGGACGGCTCCAAAGTCACCGTTTACAAACTCCTAAGACAAGAAACTGATAGACTTAAGTCCAAATCAGAAGTTAAAAAAACTTCTGACTTGAGCGGGAATCGAACCCTGGCCCTTCTGCATTGGAAGCAGATACGCTAACAACAAGACCAACGCACTAGCATAAGCACTAGATATTTATAATGGTTAAGAGCATGTTTAATTTCAAGCTTGTATACAAATTACTACGCCTGAGTAATTACGCGTTTTGATTTTGCTAGGACGGCTCCAAAGTCACCGTTTACAAACTCCTAAGACAAGAACTGATAGACTTAAGTCCAAATCAGAAGTTAAAAAACTTCTGACTTTAGCGGGAATCGAACCCTGGCCCTTCTGCATTGGAAGCAGATACGCTAACAAAAGACCAACGCACTAGCATAAGCACTGATATTTATAATGGTTAAGAGCATGTTTAATTTCAAGCTTGTACAAAATTACTACGCCCTGAGTAATTACGCGTTTGATTTTGATTTTGATTTTCCCCGGTCCCAATTGCCCGGTTTTTTATATGAGGTACATCTGAGTGTGGCCCAAGTTTCAAAGTTCTAAGATGAACGTTTTCTCGTATAGGTATATTCATAAGAGTACGGAATTACCTACTTTTGATAATTTGGTTTTTTTCCGGTACCCGTTAACCAATTTGCTTTCCATATTCAAAAGTGATAAAGAATGAGAGATATCAAAATGTATTCCACGTTTGGAAACATCTCAGTTGTAGCGTTTCTTTGAATGATTCATTTCTTAAAGTTCATATATGTTTTTTGTCATTTTTGGGCCCATGGTCATCCCAAATTTAGCCCCTTGTGTTTTGGACGCAAGATATTTATAATGGTTAATAGCATGTTAAATTTCAAGTTTGTACAAATTACCACGCCTTGGTAATTACGCGTTTTGATTATCATCCAAATTTTGATTTTCTCCGGTCCCTGTTACCCGATTTTGGTTTTGAAAGCAAAAGGCACTGCGTCTGAAATACACCTAAGTGCGTCCAAGTTTCATAGTTCTAAGATTTACCGTTTTTTTCTGTAGGCTAAAGAACTCTCCGCGGAGAAGTGCCACCCACCACCCACCCAGCCAGCTTTAAGGAATTTGACGATGTTGAGAGCCTTTTAACACAGAACGTGTTGTCGGATCGGGTTGATTTTTTTTTGTATGTCATGGACCACATACCAGGTCATATACCGAGTTTCAAGATTGTAACTCTTTCGGGGCGGCGCTGTGCAGATAGCTGAAAACCCCCCAACTCTGGTAGGTGTATATAGGGCCGGAGTTCGGTGTCGCCTAGCAGCCGTATTCGCTTGTCTGCCGGGCGACGACCGTCGCCCTAGATTCAAAAGAAAAAGTCCACCTCACAAACATCAGTTAGTAAGAAGGGTAATATATAACTCCACAAATCTAGTCGAGCTCTGGCAATCGTCGTCGGGGACCTTGCCCCCTTCCCTTAACGACCACTTGACGACGATGACGACAATGACACCACGAACGATGACAAATACAATGACGTCCACGACGTGAGAGCTTCCTTTCCTCCCCTTACCCGTGGCTGGTTCTGAACAGCATGGGCACCTCCTCCTTCCCCCCCCCCCCCCCTAGGTTAAGGTGGTGCATTATGACCTAACGGTTGACGCGTCCTTAATCCAAATAAACCAAAAAAAACGTGGGTGTTTGCTCTTTCCAAACCACAGATTGCTATATTTCCTAATAAAAATTATTGATCTTTGGTTGGTTATCGATCACTTCTTTGATTACGTCGGGGCCTACAGGGTTGGCTTGGTCGCTTTGGTTTACTGTCCCCCACAGAAAATCAGTAATTTGACTGAGAGGGTAGACTCTAAATACGGATTTCTTTCTTTCTTTATTTTCATGTATTGGAAAATTTGCTTTCCCCCCAACCCCCCTCCCCCCACTATAGCACACACACGGTTTTATGTTTTGATAACAAGCTCCAAAATCTTCCTCACCCCCCTCCCACCAACACCTTATTAATGAAACTTACCTTTTGAAGTCAATCGATCATTGTCAAGTCCATTTCCATAGCACATTACATTCCCAACCAGTCTATAATGCCGTCCGCGGTGGCACATGTGATTAGGGCGCTGGTCTCAAGCGTATGGCACTACGAGGACGTGGGTTCGTATCCCGCATACACATTATGATGTTTTAGTAACCGTCCTCCATCGTCATCTATCACCACTCATCGTCCCGAATAGCCTTAGTGCATTAATATGAGACTTTAAGAAACAGAAATCATCAATGTATAAATCGTCACTATAACCCTAGCTTCACATACAACGACAATCTCACACGATGTAACACTAAAAACTGTCGCGACTCGCGATAACCCTAGCTGCACGCATACTTACATAGCAAAGTTTAGTAAGCACCATAGCAATGTCATATTATTCAGTATATCGTCCCGATAAAAACTTGTTACACGCACGCTACTACAATAGCACACTGTCTATCACTTATCGTCGCACTAGACCTAGCTGCACGAACACTATGAACATAACACACGGTATAACACTAGACATCGTCGCGCTAGCTCTAGCTGCGACCTCCCTCGCCCGTGGAAGGTTCGTTACTGACTCTACGAAGCCTATACTTGTCAGATTGCCGGTGCATCAGTGAGTCATGTGCTGCACTCTGCCCGGTAGAATGCACACTGCACAGGCGGATGCGATACTCTCACTAGCAGTGGCGTACACCCAAGTGATCGGGGGGTTCGAAATCTCATGACGCGCACACACAGTGGCGTAAACGCAGGAATATATTATATCGAAAGGGGGGTGGGGGGGTGGGAGGCATGTCCTTCACATTATTGTGCCGCAGATAATTTTATTTTAAATACGAATCTTTTATTGGTTTTTAAGTGTTTTAGGTGGGGTTTGGGTGATTTGCAGAATGTGAAATTATAAGATAAATTAAATGATGCATTTCACTTTAAGCCTAGACCTAGATGACTTGGTTTGGTTTATTTGGATGAGGGCGCGTCAACCGTAAGGTTATAATGCGCTACTCTATGGCCTTGGTGATGGGACGGTGGGGGGCACATACAGGTCAGAACCAGGCACGGGTTAGGGGAGGTTGTCAATGGAAACCGGAGGGGGAGTAATATACTCCCCTTCACTAGCTGATGTTTGCGAGGTGGGCTTTTTCTCTTGAATCACTTTGTACGATTAGCAGAGCCATGCTCTGGGCCAATTCTACCACGAACCCAGACGAAATAGATGATTCCAAGAATAATTGTCTGGGGGGGGGGGTGAATTGTCTGTGTCGTACACCATGCCTGGGTGTATCATCTATGTGGCAGAGGTTGTTAGGGAGATGTGTTAATGGTTATGAAGGGTTTGGGTTTGTTGATAGATGGTCTGTGTTGGCAGTTACTTAAATAAAATGAATTTGTTAAATTTGACTGTGTAGCCTAGGTCTCGCAAGATAACTATTAATCATTTCTATAAGGCCCAGATTATAGTACACGTTAGAAACTAGGGCGCTTCAACCGGTTAAGTCATATTGTGCTGCCTGTGATGTTTTAAGGTAATGACAAAAGTTTACGGAATGTGGTTGATGATTTTATAGTGTTGTGTTCTATACATAAAAGAATAGAAAACGATAGAGATTATAGTATAGCAAAAAAATTAATAATATTGATACGATAAGTTGGGCGTTCGCGTACATTATCTTAATTACCGGTTTGCCCACTCATGTTGGCAATAATAATAATAAATATAATTTTTTGTATCAGTTAGTTTTGATTCAGGCGCGTCAACCGTTAGGTCTTTACACGCTACGGTAGCTACGTGATCATCGTCAGAGTTGTCTTGGTCGTCGTCGTCGGGAGGTCGTTAGGAGAGGGGATAGGTCCCCGACAATAACTGAGTGAGCTCGCCTCTAGTTTCTGGGAGTACATACTCTTCTACATGCTAGCTGATGTTTTGCGACTTGTATATTATCTCTTTCCTCGTCTTTTGAGAGTAGCAGAGCCACGCTCTGGGTTAATTCTACCCCGGGCCTAGACGGGTGTTATCCCACGAGTAAGTCCAGCTTCTAACGTAAGTCTCACTGTGAAGCTGGGTCGTACCAACGAGAGAGTCCACCTCCTCTCCCTCATTGGCTGATACATATCGACGTGCATTCACTTGTCCGTGTAGCATGCACGCCTCAGAAGTATAGAGGTGCATTGCTTCAAGGTGTATTTATAAATCTCTCTTGATACGTTTAATTGTGAAGCTAATATATAATTATGTTTATGACTATATAATCATTTCCTGCATACGACGACTTGAGAGACTATAGCTCTTCAATCAGTTAGGTCATATTGCGCCGCCTTTGATATTGAAAGTATATGAAATGCGTTGATGGTGTGATTGATGATTCTATCGCTCTTTTTTAAATGGGCTAAGTGTATAAGAAAACTTAATGATGGTGATGATAGTAAATTAAAAGGAAATTTTGTATTAGAATAAAAATAAATAAATAAAGGGAATATGTATAATGTGAATGAGATATTGCGAACGCTTTTTTAAGTCGCGTTAATGGATGAGCTGTTTTGTTAGTTTTTAGTTTGCGTAGGACCATCTTTCCTTTTCAAGCTCTTTTTGAATGCATTGTAGGTGATTGTGGACAAGTTTCTATTGTTACGTGTTAATTGTATAAAAAAAACCTAAAAGTAAACCATATTAAAACCTTCATTCTATGGATTCTGGCTAACTTTTTAAACTTTTTCTTTTCGACGACGGACGTGAGAAACTAGGGCGCTTCAACCGGTTAGGTCATATTGCGCCGCCTGTGAATGAAAGGAAATGAGAAGAGTGAATGCAGGTATGTTTGATGATTAGATTGTTTTCTAAGTGTATAAATAACAAAATAAATTGATGATGAAGAAAGTAATAGCAAAATAAAAGTATGTATGTAAACTTTTTCTTTCAAAAGGCAATTTATCACCATGACCTTAATATCAATGTAAAATATGAACGTTGTAGCCCAACCCGTTTGGTCAGAATCGACTTAAATGTCACGAAAATATAGCACTAAAAATCGGAAAAAAAATCGTAAAAGTACGATATTCATGAGAAATATTTCTTCGATTGTACCCAAAAACCTGGAAGGTCTAATTTTAGAGATTTCGAAGGTCCTCTTCAATTTTCATCAAGATCGCATATTATGCCGTTTGCCCGTAGAGTGCGAACAAACCAGAAAAAAAAAACAGAAAAAAACACGAGAAAACACCTGAGCTAAATTTTTTGGGGGGTTAGTGAAATTGAAGTCTTCGCTTCGCTCATCCAAAAATTACTTTGAATGATAAATTAAGCGTGACTTTCAGGGATGCCAAAATCTCTCGTGAAGCCTGTTTCTAACCGTCCCTCCGCGCCCCCCCCCCCCCCACCATCACTTCCCATGTGAAGGATAAACTTTGAGAGAGTAGGGACAAACCTACCTCAATGTCTGCAGTAGCCTCTACCGCATCGGTTAGGTCATAATGAACCACTCTATCCTAGGGCAGGAGGAGATGGGGGGGCCCAAGCTGGTCAGAACCAGCCACGGGTAGAGGGAAGAAAGAGAATTCTCACGTCGCGGTCGTCATCGCCTATGGTCGTCGTTCGTTGTGTGATTGTCATCGTCGTCTGGAAGGTCGTCAAGGGAAGGGTTGAGATGTGCCCCGACGATGATTGCCAGAGCTCGCCTCTAGTTTCTGGGAGTTATATACTCTCCCTTTACTATCTGATGTTTGCGAGGCGGACTTTTTGACTTGAATCGCCTTTTACGATTAGCAGAGCCATGCTCTGGTTCAATTGTACCCCGGGCCCAGACGGGGGTTGATGGATGTAATAAAAAATACTTTTATATCATGGTTACGCATAAAGTCGACGCAACGGGAACAAGAAGTGGTTGCTTCTGTCGCGTGGACTGGACTTTACGCCTAACAATGGTTGATAGTAGGGTTTATTACATAAAGCAATTCTGTTTGTTGTTACTTGTGCTGCATAAAAATATATGTGTCATGTGCCATTTAGTTTCAATTTTTCTCCAGAGCTTATTACAAACTAATTGAGATGTTACGAGTGTGCCGAGTACATGTTTTGCCTCGTGAAGACTAACTCCATAAGAATAGCATTGTTTGGTGGAGGCGCCGGGTCTATACTGTTTAATTTTATTATTTCTTTGCCTACATCGAGTTAATATTACGTGATGGGTGGTTATTGGTGTATTAATATTTTTAAGTGTAGTAAACGCGACGCTAAAGTTAATAATTGTTTTCAAATATGTAGGTTTGTGTACTATAAGCAACAAAATCACATCTCTGTACTAAATTTATAAATACTCCTTTGGCCTATTTCTTCAACAATCATATTTTTATCCCGGCATGACCACATTCAGTGCATTGATTTGTATCGTCCGTCTGTTTTGGGGAATAGTCGTGGGGCTTGAAGCGTCTTCCCTGATATTCTTTAGTGCCTGGTGCGAAGCACCTATAACTAAAAACTAGGAAAACGCGAAAGTCGTTGTTAAACGAGTGAGTGACCAATGTGTAATAGTATCCGGTATCATTCCCATACTGGCTAGATTGAGCCTTAGGTATATGGGAGAAAAGGCGATGTTCCCGGGTACTCAACACATGGCTCACTCACTCGTTTAACAACGACTTTGGCGTTTCCCTAGTATTTAAGAGAATTTAATAGACAGCCTTTGCGATGTGCATGCAGAGACTTGATCAGAAGATGTTTTTTCGTATTAGTTTTTATGCTAGGCCGTTGAAAAAATTCAACAACATACAACTTTGAACGATCTAGGTTATAAAAACAGAATATTTTTTAAAAAAGTGATGGGAACCAAAGAAAAAAATCATTACGTTGTACATTTCGAATGCGTATTGCGGACAACTGAACAATGGTATGAAGTTTGAGCTCATTATCTAACATAGTTCACGTCAAGCCTAACAACTTGGCATTATTTTGTATTATTTTAAAATCAAAATTCACAAAATTTTTACCTTCAGTTATTCACAGAAATTGATCCGACAGTGAATACTACTAGCGCTTTGCTGATGTAGCGCGTCCAGAAACTGAACTGCTTGGAAGAGCCGTTGGAGGGGTGGTACTAGCCTAGGCGCCAGCCTCGCACTGGGGGTAATTGGTGGTTGTCTGTTGCTCAGAGAAGCCTTTTGTTAGGTCGCAGGCCATGGTCGAAGGACCCAAAGAATATCCTTTACTATCGGTCGCAAGTAGATTTCGCATTTTGTTAGACGATATGTTCGAGAAAATCAATTCTAATCCTAATGCCACAGATTGCTTCGAGATATTTGTGTTTCAGCACTTACAGCGGAAGAGATCCGGAATAAACAAATTGTACATAAATCGTTCTTTTCTTTATATTTAATTAACAAACTCAAAATCTAGAAAAATCTAAGGTGTCAAAATTTTATCTATTTGCATATTATATTAAAATGATTCAAAATCATTGAAACATTAAAACAATTGTTATATTTTTTTATGGACTAACATTTCCACAAATAAACTTGTCAATTTCAAGCCAAATGAGAATATAAGTAGTTAGTTTGGGTTACAAATGGAATTTCTGCTACTAATTAGATTGACCAAGTTAATTATAATTGTTAATTCTGGATATTAAATTCGAAATCTTACCGTGGTCAACTATAACAATAATTTCAACGTTCAGTCTAACACAATGATATCGAATTCTAGACAAGGTTACTTTTCAAGTATAGTGGATAGTGAAATAGCTTATCAAATTGAATGAATCGAATATTAATAATTAAAATAATTTATTTACATTTTTGGAAGTTTCCATTTCAACAGAGTGTACATTTCCACATTAGAGCCAAATAAACATGATATTAGGATTAGTTAGTTCTGGTAAGTTGTGCAATGTGCATGTAGGCCTATAATCTCATTTCATTTAAAATATATTAATTACGGTCAGCGCACTTATTCACCTTTTTTTAATTTTAGAGTTCAACGCAATCAAGTTCTTCAATATGATATGATATCAACATAATTACCCCACTCAAGCATTGTAAAGATTATTGTTCAAGCTACATTCCATACATACACACGCAAACTGCAAATTTACTACAGTAATTAATTAATCAATTAGTTCAAGTAATTACTTTTTACCGGTTCAACAAGCAATTAACGTAGAATAAAATTTTTAACACTATTTAAAAGAAGACTATACCATTGTTATTTTATTTATGCTTACATTATTATTTCAAGTTGACTATACCCTGGTTGAATCCATAGCCATACAAATATGGAATTTGGTCCATGTTACACTGACTGAGGCGTGATCTGCGAGGATTTTTTTCCTGGAAGATTCTTTCAATCTTACAATAACATTTACCTATTTCCATACAAATGCACGTGCAGTTGCAAACAATCTAAATTTTCGTCAGTCGGATGTCAGATTTCAGGGAGTATAATTATTTGTCGTTACATTTTTTAGTCCATTCGTGTTTCGAATAGGTGGACGAAGTGTTGCAAAACTAGAAGGTGCCAGTGTTACTTGTAAGTGAGTCGTTTTTATTACTCTGTAGAGTTTCATCAGTGTAAAATGTAATGCCTGCAATATATTTTCGGTATGTGCATCGTGCATATGTTGTAATTTTTTACTACAATTCAGAATTTAAAAAGTCCGCCCCAACCGGGATATTTTTTCTGAATTGTAGTAAATCATTACACCTACGAGAGTGTTTCCCGACTAACCAAATCGAGAAATTACGATGTATTTATAGTAACAACAATACAGACGCGGTTCGCGTTGATTTTGAAACTATTTAGGCTGATGTGTGTATTCAAGTATTTTTGCGTTGCAAGTTTGGTGGATTTATTTTTTGTTTCGTAATATTTTCCCTGGAAATTTAAACTGTGGTATCATACCTAAGGTCGCGTTTGACAAAAACTTTATAGATAAATAGGAGAACTCTTATAATAAAATGAAACAATATTCGTTGTTTGTTTGCAGGAATCGAATAGATTTGTCTAATTGTGTAATGAACTTTTATCTAAGGAACTTGACGTTGTTACGTTGCGTGAAAAGGGGGCACGGGGTGTAAATATATCTAGTGCATCATGACAATCAGTCATTACTGGTAACTGAAAAAACGTTGAAAAAGTGCTGTTTATTTTCTTCAAAAATCATTTACACTGCAACTCAATCAATCAATGTCATAAAACACAAACAGTGTCGTCTGCGTATCAAATAATTTATAAGGCTATGTCCCCCTCAATCTACACACCTAAGAAACGTAAATTCTAGTATCATGCCCACAAGTTTCCATAAATGACGCAAAACTATGTTGTGCAAAAAAAAATTCATGTTTTATTTCTTTGAGAGCTGGTCAAGATTGCATTCAGTTGCAATACAATAAGATAGGGTTTTACATCCGCTTCAGACAGTGAGACGACAGCGAGAGAAAGAGAGAATGGTATGTGTGTATTGCCAGGCATCTTTCTGACAATGAATGGTTTCCTAGAATTTTGACAGAAATCCCAATCCAAAAAAGGCAAATGAGGACAAAGATGTAGATATGTCAACTTTTATAACAAACTCTAATTTAATTACTGTAATTTTATTAATGTGTTACGTGAATGTCACACCGCCGAACTGTGTCACACCAACGTACCATCTTTTATTGTCTACTTTTCTTGTTTATAGTTTGCGCCAATTTACCGTGCTGTGTGTCAGACCGATGTACTAATTTATTATTGTCTACTTTTATGTTGACAACTTGTATCATACCGCCGTACTTAAAAAAAATATTTTAATGTGTACGAACACGCTGCTATTTATTATTGCATGATTTTCTTTTGTGCAAACTGCTCACAAGTCACACCGACCTACTATATATTAACTGTCACTTTATTATTGTCTACTCTTTTTGTTTACAAATTGTGCTACACCATTGTGCTTGTATACTTTTGACTACATTTCTTGTTTAGTTGTTTACTGTGTCACACCACCATAGTATAATTTACTTTCTTCTTTTTTTGCACAACTGTGTCACACCATCGTACTACTTTACTTAGCCCCCCTTTCGTGAATGCCTTTTATAGTCGCGTTGATGGACGAGCGTATGTGGCGTATCTCCCTGCTATCTTTCATTTGTTAATAAATTGTAATAGTTTGATTTTCTCAAAATAGTTAGTTAGTTAGTTATTGGGGTTTTAGGGCACAAAACAGTAAAGCTATCAGTGCCCATAAAATACATTTCTTTGATTGTACTCAAATTCATGCCATATTCAAAGGTTTTGAAATAGTGTGGCTCGTTGGTCTTGTGGTCAGCGTATCTGCTTCCAATGCAGCAGTCCAGGTTCGATTCCCGCGAAAGTCAGAAGTTTTAACTTCTGATTTGGACGTAAGTCCATCAGTTCGTGTCTTAATAATTTGTAAACGGTGACGTTGGAGCCGTCCTAGCAACGAGGCACATAATAAATTTAAAGTTGTTCTGAATCGGCCTTGTTGATTCTGGCGTTGATACGCGGGTGTTCGCACTGTCCATACCACTGAGTGCTATATTTCCTATTAAAAATATCGATCTTTGGTTGGTTATCGCTCTCTCGTCGATTGCGTCGGGGCCTGCTGCTGGATGAGCGTAATTTTTTTAAATCGAAAAAGCGTAAAATTGCAATTTTTTTAATAGATAATTTTTCGATTAAGCTCAAATTTCACACGCATATATTAATTCATAAACTTAAAGTTCTGTGAAAACATCATTACAATCGGATAAAGCATGTAGGTTTTATTCGTCGAAGAAATGTTAAAAATTGAAAAAATCGTAAAATTGCGATTATCATGAGAAATAATTTTTCGATTCGCTCAATTTCCCAAGAATATATAAATTCATAAAATGAAGGTTCTGTGAAAAAATCATTACAATCGGATAAAGCATGAAGACGTTATAAATCGAAGAATGTTTTTAAAAATCGAAAAAAATCGTAAAATTGCTATTTTCATAAGAAATAATTTTTCGATCGATTAACCCTCCGTGCAGTTCTTCGTTCAGAGATTTCATAGACCTCCATAAAATTTCCTCGTAATTGGAGTATTGGTTTAGCCGGAATCGTGTTCACAGACACACAAAATACAAAAAAAAAGAAAGAAAGAAAAAAAAATACATTCCGGACTTTTTCTCCAGGTAGTGAAATGGAATCTTAGCTTCGCTCGCTTACGCTCGCTACGCTCATCCAATAACATTGTCACATCTGGGAACAACCTTTTCTCTGGTAAGTAAGACGTGTGTGGCCTATTCGAATTCTGGACAACACCACCTCTTCTCTACGAGAGAGTCGAGATGTGGGTGAACGAATTTTATTAGTCATTGTGGGCATCACACTACGCAATTTGTTATTTAGCACCACAACCCAAGATACTTGTCGCAATCCAACAATCTTTGCTTGAATCCACTCTTGGCCTCTGGAACGGTAACTAGATAGAAATCAACGTCGCGACGCTGGGAAGCTTCCTTAGCAGCCCGATCAGCGTGTTCATTTCCCTCTATGCCCACGTGTCCAGGTATCCAGCAAAACTCTATTATATATCCCTTAGAGTTTAGTTTTTTCTAAATAGAATTGGATGTCTTGTACCAAATGATGACAAGAATACATGAGTTTTATAGCTTAAAGTGAACTTAAGCTATCTGAACACAAAAGGTTTTCTCCACAATGACAACGTAGAATGTATTTAAGAGCTTCACAGATGGCGAATAACTCTGCAGTAAAAACTGAACACACGTCGCTAAGCCTGAAACGTTCAGTTAAGGTGGAGCAAAAAAAGGCACTTCCAACCTTGTTGTCAATTTTGGAGCCATTGGTGAATACCAAAGTAAACCTTTGATGTTCATGGCAAATCTTTCTAAAGTTAATTTTGAATACACTATCGCAAGTAGAGTTTTTATCAAAACGACAAAGGTCGAATAGAGTAATCGGCTCTGGTGTAGACCAGGGCGGGTTATTGCTAAAAACAAAATTAAAAACTGTAGGCAGATGGCAGACCACAATGGTGGACAGTGTCTAGAAGTTTAAGGGTTGTGTTACTTGCTGAAGAGTATTCGAAACATCCATAGTTCATTTTGGAGCAAACTAGAGATCCATAATTTCTCAACATTCAAGTCTTATCTGCACCCCACGATGTATTGCTTAAAACTTTCAATAGGTTGATTTTCAACATGCATCTTTTGCGTAACTCAACAACGTGGTGTTTCCAATTTAGCTTTTTGTCAAACACCATGCCGAGAAGACGGACATTTGGTTTGAATAGAAGTTCTATATTGTTAAACCAGAGTTGTGGGTCGCGTCAACCGTTAGGTCGTAATGGGTCACTCTAGGGGATATGAGGTTGAGGAAAGTCATGGTGGTAAAAACGAGTCATGGGTAGGGCTAGGAAAGTTGGGGTTTTAACGTCGCTATCGTCATCGTCTTTGTCATCGTTCGTGATGTTGTAATGATCGTCGTCGTCGTCGGGGAGATCGTCATGATATGAGGAGGGTCCCCGACGACGACTGCCAGAGCTCGCCTATAGTTAAAGGAAGTCCTCCCCTAATCATAACTCATGCTAGGAGTGAAGCTTGAAGTTGCAGTTTATTAGGTTTAAGGGCGCGTCAACCGTTAGGTCATAATGCACCACTCTAGCCTAGGGGATAAAGTGAAGTGGGGTCTATGCTGGTTAGAACCAGCCACGCTTAGTGGGAGGATAGGGCGGGTTCTCACGTCGCGGTCGTCGGTAAGGTCTTCAAGGGATGGGGGCAAGGTCTCCGATGACGATTGCCAGAGCTCGTCTTTATTTTTGGGCAGAAATATACTTCCTTCTTACTAGCTGACGATTGCGAGGTGGGCTTTATCTGTTTCTTAATCGATTAGCAGACTCATGCTCTGAGCCAAAGTCTAATCGGGCCTAAAAGGGCGTACATCTTGATGCAAATATACGTGAGATACTGAGGCTATTCAACCGGGTAGGTCGGGTATTACGTTGCCTGAGAAATTGTAAGTTAAAAATTAAATTTGTTAATTGATTGATTTTTATGTTTTTAAAATAGACGTTTGAGTTTCTTTTGATATATTTTTTGTTGAAGGTGCGTCAACCATAAGGTCATTATGCGCCGCTCTAGCCTAGGAGATGTGGGGAGGAAAGTCCCATGCTGGTCAGAACCAGTCACGGGTAGAAAGAGAAAAGGTGGTGGGATTCTCCATAGTCTGAGCTGTTCACAAAATAAAACGGCAAAAAATGGTAGGAAGGTTTCACTTGGCAAAAATGTTCATAAGGTCAAAGAAAAGCGATACAGAAGGGGAGCCACGAAAAATGTCCCTTACGATTCAAAATGGCGGCCATGAAAGAATAGGCCTATTATTTAACTTTTTTGAGTATAAAAATACGGTAAATGATGTTAGGAACGTGCCACTAGGCAAAAATATTCGTAAGATGTTAAAAATGGTTTACAGTGGGGGAGCCATGAAAAGTCAACCTTACGATTCAAAATGGCCGCCAGTTTTGAAAAATATGTATTATTTTCCTTTTTTGAATATAAACGTACTGCAAATTATGATAAAAAGGTGCCACTTAGCACTAGGCTCTTCTTAAGATTATCTTAAAAGTTTACAGAGGGGGAGCCAAGAAGAAAATCTCTTACAATTCAAAATGGCGGCCATGAATGACAAGGGGTATCAATTATCTTCTAATTTTTAATGTAAAAAGACGGCAAATAATGAAAGGAAGGTGTCCATTGGCAAAACATTTCTTGAGATGTCAAAGAAGGTTAACAGAGGGGGAGCCAAACAAAATATCCCTTACGATCCAAAATGGCCGCCACGAATAACAATTGCGTACCTTATTTGTCTCCAATTTCGAATGTTAACATACGGTAAATAATGATAGGAAGCTAGGTGCCACTTGGCAAAAGTACTCTCAAAATATTGTGCATGGTTTGCAGTGGGGAGCCAAGAAAAATCTCACTTACGATTCAAAATGGTCGCCATGATTGAAAATGTGTATTGTTTCCTATTTTGAATGTGAACATACGGCAAATGATAAAAATGGGCCACTTGGCCAAAACATTTTTAAGGTGTTGTATATGGTTTCCAGTGGAGGAGCCAAGAAAAATATCCCTTACAATTCAAAATGGCCGCCGTGATTGAAAATGTGTATTGTTTTTTTTATTCCCATGATCACATTCAAATTTAATTTAACCTACTTCCTTCTCAATAATAAGATATTATAATGAAATAAAAGTTAAAACATCTGTGTCGATTTCCCAAACATTTCATAAACAAGGCGGTGACTTGATTTCAAAAGTAGAATCCTATTGTGCTCTACTGTTTATTTAATATGTAAGTAAATTGTTTTGCTGTTTTGTAATTATTTGATATCAATAGATCAAGCGGAATTTAATCTACGCGTAGTATTGTTAGTGAGAAGAGTTCTTTTATAATTCGTGTGATTTAACAGTTTTAAATTGATGTATTTTGCTATTTCGTAGATAGCATTCTGTTGTTTTGTTTTTTACACGTCGTAGCAACGAAGTGTTTATTTTGATAGCTTTTTATTTTGACAGCTATGGCTGTTTTTCGTAATTTCCCGTTCTTGTTGGTACGGTTGTGTATAGTATTCTTCGTATTTAAAGTATTCGTTTAAACTCCAAATTTTAGTGGTGACATTAATACTCTGTTTATGCAACGACGCTACTGTGGATTGCCTGTTGAAGACCTCATGGTTAGTACCAAGTGCCGAATTCATGTTTGTCCATCTGCTTGAGTTCCATACTTGGCCGTTCTTATTGTTCTTCTACTTTGAAAGGGAATATTGGATGTTGGGCAGGTCCTAGTAAAAGGAAGCGCAGGTCCAAGGTTATTTGCTCTGTAAAATGTCCTGGAAACATGATAGTAGTTGCTTTGCTTCTCCTGGCTCTGTCAGGCGATGTAGAATTGAACCCAGGGCCAGTTTGTAACTACAATTTACCATCTACTAGCAGTGTGTCATCTGTGTCTACCCACAACGTGGTAGACTTGGGACTTGGGAGAAATCATCGTGACATCTCGGACTCTGTTTCAAGCTCATCGGCCGCGTCGTCAAAAGATTGCCACTTTAATCTGCCTGTTATGTATAACAACATGAAATATGACGAACTCAGGGCCGAGTTGAGAAGAAGGCGTGTTACATATTTTGGATCTAAAAGAGAGCTCATTGCCAAAATTTTAGAGAGCCTTGATAGCAAGCCGAATGGAAATGCAAACTTTTTTCTGGTGTATATGACCGTCCAAGATTGAATAAGGGAGCTGTTCCTACAAAAAAGTGCTCAGTATGTGTTTTTGTCTGGGAGAAAAAATCAGCTCTTTGTTTATTGTGCTCAATGTAAAAATCCTTGTAAATAGGACGTGTGCAAATATTCCACAATCTAAATTTCGTGAGTTGTCAGCTGGAAAAGAATTGTGGAACTGTTGGGCCTGTACGTTGCCATCGTTTTCTGATTCTTTATTTAGTATAGACTCAGAAGAGGACGTGAATCAAAATGAAACAAATAGATCAACTGCTAGTGGTATTAAAATTCTTTATTTTAATGCCAGAAGCCTTAAAAACCCAAAGAGTAATCCAGATATTCAGGCTTTGGTTACAGAGCAAAGTTCACATATTGTATGCATCAGTGAGACATAGTTTGAACTCTGATATAAGCGATGAAGATATTTTTCCAGATCTTGACTACGTAATTTTCAGAAAAGATCGGCAGTCGAGAAGAGGTGGTGGAGTCCTTATAGCAGTACAACCCAATCTTAATCCAATACGCGTGCCTATGCTTGAAAATGATTCTGAATGTATATGGATTGAGTTTACATATAAAAGTAAAACATACTTACTTGGGTCTGCTTACCGTCCTCCGAACTCTTCTGATAGCTTGAACAATCTTTGCTTGCCTCGCTACAAAACAACCTCAGATAATGCTAACAAATATGAAGCAGTTTTGATATGTGGCGATTTTAATCTTGATATTTCTTGGGAAAATGTTCCAAAAGCAAGAAATTCTGTTTCAGAATCTTTCTTATCCTGCTTTTATGATCTATTTCTTACTCAACTTGTCAAGGAAGCCACTCATATAACACAGTCGTCTCGCTCAATTCTGGACCTTCTGTTATGCAACAATTCTTCTCTTATTTCCAACGTTGAAGTGATTCAAGGAGTGAGCGATCACTTAAGCAGTTACAGCAATATTAAAAGTCAAGATGCAAAAATCCAAAGTCATCCGGTCTGAGGTGCTCAATTACAACAGAGTTGATTGGGAACTTCTGTCTAGACTGTTTGCAGACCATCTTCCTTGCAACTGGAATAGTTGGGATATTGATAATGCGTGGAACTGCTGGGTACGTATTTTCTGGGATTGTGGTCAATTCGGCAATTCCCAAAATCAAAATTAACTCCAAACGAAGGGCCTCCATGGATTACTAATAAGTTAATTAAAGATATCAGAAGACGTGACTCTATGTTTCGTAAATGGAAAAATCCCCATCTGAAGATCGAGAGGTAGTTTATAAAAAAATCAGAAATCAAGTTAAAACATCAATTAGAAATGCTCATGATGAATATGTGTGGAAAGTGGAAATGACTTTGAAGAAATTTTGGAAAATATATTCATAGCAGAAAAGGCAGTCTTGCACCCGATCATTACACTTGCGATGGTGTCAAGCTTTCAGATCCAGTTGAAATTGCGAATGCATTCAATAAAAAGTTCCATGACAACTTTACTCCTAATGACACGTTTTCCCCCTACTAACTGGGTTCCAGGAAATATTGGCCAGTAGCTCCAATAAGATATCTATTTTTCATCGAAGAAGAAGTTCAGGAATATTTAAAAAGATTCGACCCAACGCGGCGCCTGGACCTGATCTTCTACCGGGCCGAATTCTACATACCTGTGCTGAGGCTCTGGCTCCTTCTCTATGCAGTATCTACAATCTATCAGCATCTACTGCATGTGTTCCTGATGTATGGAAGACAGCATCTGTGGTTCCAGTCTTTAAGAAGGGAGATAGATTGAAGATTGAGAATTACAGGCCTATTTCGTTGACCTCACTTGCATGCAAGGGTATGGAGAAACTGATTGCTAAACGGTTATTTAATCACTTTTAAAAGAAACAAAGTTATCAATTGAAATCAGCACGGTGTTTATACCAAAAAGGTCATGCGTAACTCTCTTAAACTGACGTTATCGATCAGTGGTTAAATTCACTTGAATGTACTTCTGTCAAACAGGTTGACTGCATTGCATTAGATTGGGCAAAAGCTTTTGACCAAGTCCCTCACACAAAATTGATAGCAAAATTAAAAGGATATAAAGTTGAACACAATGTAATAGGGTGGATAAGCTCTTTTCTTTCCAATAGGAAACAATCTGTAGTTTTTAATGGTTCTCGATCTGTAGAAGCTCATGTTACTTCTGGGGTGCCACAAGGGTCTGTAATTGGGCCTCTCCTATTTACAATCTTCTTTTTAGATCTTCCTCAGTGTGTGTCATCTCAAGTTTACCAGTATGCTGATGATACAACATTATTTCGACCTATTTCAGGATTAGAGGATGTTTATGCATTGCAAGCAGATCTATCTGCACTTGAAAATTGGTGCTTGTTGAACTGTATGCAGCTTAATGCTAGAAAATCGCAGTACATACGTCTAACTAGGTCCAAATCACCCATTGCTTCTAATTACATTCTTTTAGGTAATGCTCTAGTGAGGCAAACAACTATTAAACTCCTCGGTCTCACTATATCTTCAGATTTGAAATGGGATTTTCATACAGACAACGTTAGAGACAGAGCTTCCAAGTTGTTAGGATTTGTCAGTCGTAATCTATATAAAAGTAAATCGAATCTTTAAAACTGCATATCTATCTCTTATTCGCCCTATATTAACGTATGGTCTACCAGCTTGGCACCCAACTTCTCAACTAAACATGCATAAACTTGAGGTTATTCAAAACCGTGCAACTAAAGTTATTTTAAAAAATGTTTTTTATTCTGAAAGTGCCTCTGAGCGCTTAAACAAATGTGGACTGCCATCAATACAAAATTATTGTAAACAAACTGATGTTAGATTTTAAGTAACTTAATTACCGGTTGTTACTGACCTTGAATCCTTTTAAAAGAATAACAATTCAGAAAAGACAGTTAACCGACTAATACTGCCTAAATTTAAACCCTCCCCGTGCTAGAACTCTATATCCAAAATCATTTTTATAACCGTTTCTGTTACTTTATGGAATACTATTCCTCTAGAAATCAAAGATGCTCCAAATTTCAAGAATAGAATAAAAGAATATTTTAGTTAAATTGTTTTTATATGTCAGTATACTACATGAGGCCTACCAATTTTGATACTACAACATTATGTTAATTTATTGACTATTTTATCCATTGTTTTCAAATAACATTATGCCTAAGTTATTTTAATTAGTTTTAATGAAGGGAATCAGGCATTCTGCTATGGGGCTATGCCTCTCTGATTCTCTTCAACATGTTAAGTGTACATTGTACTTTGTAGCTTGATTTGTTGAAATAAATAATAATAATAAATAATAAATGTCTTCCTGATAAGCATCACGCTGAATGTGAAGCTGCAGTGCGTCTTGAATGGGAGGAAGACTGTCACACTTTTGTTCCTCGACGTGAAAAGGATTTTCCTTGCTTCATTGACTTTTCCTACATCCGTGTGTGCGTCGTACATATAACGTTCTAAGACGTCTTGAATGGTTTTGGAAACGTTCTGCAACCGACAGGAGATTTCATTCTTGTTTTGTACTTGTTTTTGTTCTTGTTACTTCACCATTACCTGGAAAATGGAACGACTTTCTTCAAAATGCCACAAACAAGCAGGAGCTGTTTTCCATTCTCGCAAATCACGCTGCTACACAGTTTGATTTTGCAGAAATTGTGACGAACGTGGGATCAATTATCGTATGGTCTCAAAAAGCTGAGGCCGCCATTACTGGTATTTCATGTGAATTTCTTGATGAGGCTGATGGCCGCATCATTGCTCACCTGATGGATGCGGCCAAGTCTGGAGGAAAGAGAGTTCTTATTTACACTATGGATACAGACATAGTCATACTCGCTGGCTCATTCTTCTACAAACTCATGGCTGTGGGGCTGTTATATTTGTGGGTTTGCTTTGGAGTAGGGAAGAAACAAAGATATATATCGGCACACGAAATAGCTCGCGCTCTTGGGGAAGCAAAATCAACAGCATTGAGAAGTTTCCATTTCTTTGCGGGATGCAACACCGTATCCTCCTTCTCCCAAAAGAGCAATAAAACAGCTTGGAAGGTATGGAAATCTTTCGATGATGTCACACCAGCTTTTCATGAAATTTCCTGTCCGTTGCGGAACGTTTCCAAAACCATTTAAGACGTCTAAGAACGGAATGTTATTCTTTTGTACGGTGGACACACGGATGTAGGAAACGTCAATAAAGCAAGGAAAATCCTTTTCACGTCGAGGAACAAAAGTGTTGACAGTCTTCCTCCACTCAAGGCGCACTGCAGCTTCACATTCAGCGTGGTGCTTATCAAGGAGGACATCTTTGAGGAAGTGCTGATACTTTAACGCCAATTTCTTCATCAACGAAAGAATGGGGATGGTTCTTGAATGGTTGATTTTGACATCCAAAATGGTCTAGACTGCCGGAGATATGGGACTTCTGCAGAGAGCTTGTCAAGTGCTCGTGTAAGAAAGGAAGCATCACAAGATGCTCATGCAAAGATGCCGGCTTTCCCTGTACATTGCTATGTTCCAACTGCCGACTGAACTGCTGCAACACCATGGTAAACCCAGTGTAAGAAAGTTATTATAGACTTTAAAAAAAGTTTAAGGATTAATATATAAATCTGTTTAATTTCTGGATGGTTATTCATCTCGTTACACCTATGTTCAGCACTTTATATATTATTGTCTCCTATTTCAGTATTCCTGAGGATGAAGACATAATAAACAACGTCAATTCAAAATGTAACAAAGAAGTAAGTAAGAAGTGCTCAAATGTCCACGTTATTAGAAATCGACATAGATGTTTTATTTCAATATAATATCTTATTATTAAGAAGGAAGTAGGTTAAATTAAATTTGAATGTGATAATGAGAATAAAGGAAACAATACACATTTTCAATCACGGCGGCCATTTTGAATTGTAAGGGATATTTTTCTTGGCTCCTCCACTGGAAACCATATACAACACCTTAAAAATGTTTTGGCCAAGTGGCCCATTTTTATCATTTGCCGTATGTTCACATTCAAAATAGGAAACAATACACATTTTCAATCATGGCGACCATTTTGAATCGTAAGTGAGATTTTTCTTGGCTCCCCCACTGTAAACCATGCACAATATTTTGAGAGTACTTTTGCCAAGTGGCACCTAGCTTCCTATCATTATTTACCGTCTGTTAACATTCGAAATTGGATTTTGGTTTATTTGGATTAAGGACGCGTCAACCGTTAGGTCATAATGCACCACTCTAGCCTAGGGGAGGAGGGGAGGAGGAGCCCATGCTGGTCAGAACCAGCCACGGGTAAGGGGAGGAAGGGGGGTTTCTCACGTCGCGGTCGTCATCGTCTTTGTAATCGTTCGTTGAGTCATTGTCTCGTCGCCGGGGGTCGTCAAGGAAGGGGGCAACGTCCCGACGACGATTGCCAGAGCTCGCCTCTAGTTTGGGGAGTAAGATACTCCGCTCTTCCTAGCTGATGTTTGCGATGTGGACTTTTTCTCTTTAACCGCCTTTTACGATTAGCAGAGCCATGCTCTGGGCCTATTCTACCCGGGCCCAGACGGGAGACAATTAGGTACTCATTGTTATTCGTGGCGGCCATTTTGGATCGTAAGGGATATTTTGTTTGGCTCCCCCTCTGTTAACCTTCTTTGACATCTCAAGAAATGTTTTGCCAATGGACTCCTTCCTTTCTTATTTGCCGTCTTTTTACATTAAAAATTAGAAGATAATTGATACACCTTGTCATTCATGGCCGCCATTAAGAATTGTAAGAGATGTTGTTCTTGGCTCCCCCTCTGTAAACTTTAAGATAATCTTAAGAAGAGCCTAGTGCTAAGTGGCACCTTTTTATCATTATTTGCAGTATGTTTATATTCAAAAAAGGAAAATAATACATATTTTTCAAAAATGGCGGACATTTTGAATCGTAAGGTTGACTTTTCATGGCTCCCCCACTGGTAAACCATTTTTAACATCTAACGAATATTTTTGCCAAGTGGCACATTCCTTACATCATTTACCGTATTTTTAAACTCAAAAAAGTTAAATATAGGCCTATTCTTTCATGGCCGCCATTTTGAATTGTAAGGGACATTTTTCGTGGCTCCCCTTCTGTATCGCTTTTCTTTGACCTTATGAACATTTTGCCAAGTGAAACCTTCCTACCATTTTTTGCCGTTTTATTTGGGATCCGTCGTTGAACAACCTGTACTACAAGTCGCGGTCGTCATCGTCTTCGTCGTCGTTAATGTTGTCATCCTCTTCGTCGTCTGGGAGGTCGTCAAGGGAAGCCCAGACGACGACCGACAGAGCTCACTTCTATTTTCTGGAAGAAATATACTCCCCTGCGTACAGCTGATATTTGCTTGATAAACTTTATCTCTTACCTCGCCTTTAACAATCAGCAGAGCCATGCTCTGTACCAATCCAACCCTGGATCCAGACGGGGACGTCACCCAAGACTATCCACGAGCCTAGAGCAAACCTACATTCTTCTGGGGCTCAGTAGGTTCCAAGTTGATCGAAGCATATTTGAATTAAGGGCGCGTTAACAGTTAGGTCATATTGCAACACTCTAGCCTAAAGGGGTATGAAGTGGAATGGCCCATGCTGGTCAGAACCCGCCACGGAAAGGGGATCAATGTTTTTTTTTTTTTTTTTTGTTTACTTGGATTAAGGACGCGTCAACCGTTAGGTCATAATGCACCTCTCAAGCCTAAAAGGGGTGGGAGGAGGGGCCCATGCTGGTCAGAACCAGCCACGGGTAAGGGAAGGAAGGGGGGTTTCTCACGTCGCGGTCGTCATCGTCTTTTTCATCGTTCGTTGTGACATTGTCATCGTCGCTGGGGGGTCGTCAAGGGAAGGGGGCAAGGTCCCCAACAACGATTGCCAGAGCTCGCCTCTAGTTTCGGGGAGTAACTCTCCGCTTCCTAGCTGCTGTTTGCGAGGTGGATTTTTTCTCTTGAATCGCCTTTTACGATTAGCAGAGCCATGCTCTGGGCCATTTCTTCCCCGGGCCCAGACCGTTGGGGTGGGGGGTTCTTACGTCGCGGTCATCATCGTCTTTGTCTTCGTTCGTGTTGGGATAGGACATGCGTGTAAATGATTAATGTTTAAGTGTTAAGAAATTTGTTATGAGAAAAACAAAATTCTTACGACGGACCAACCAGACGCCAATAATCCTTACGACGACCAAAGGAAAGGAGTAACTTCGTTATGACAGGCCACTTAAACATTATTAACCAATAAGGATATCAGGTTTCTTAAAACTATGACAATTTCTTAACACTCAAACACGTTTTTGGTAACTGAGCCTTAGATCATAATGCGCCACTCTAGCTTAGGGAATGTTGGTTTGGAAATCCCATGCTGATCAGAACCAGCCACGGGTAGGCCTAATGGAATGTACTTCTCTGTCTCTTGACGTGAACTATTCCATTAGACAATAACTCTACTTATTCTTCGGCGGTTATACTATTCACTTCAATTTAATACTTGTTTGACGAAGACTGTTGACTATTAACATCAATTAAAACTAAATAAATACTTTTCACAAAATCTTCTATGTTTTAACCTGATAGAAAATAACAGAAACGTAAACAAACAAAAACTCTTCCTTAGCAACCAAACAATATGCTCCGCCAACTAAGAGCTTAAAGAATGTTGATCGGTTTAAAATAACAAGTCAAAGAATTTAGAATGACAGGTAAGTAGCTTATAGGCCGTATGAAAGCCGAGACTACCATCTTTGGTCGATATGGAGGTTTTTGATTTTATTTGGATTAATTTGGTTTGTTTGGATCAAGGGTGCTTCAACCGGCTTATCGTAATGCGTCACTCTAGGGGATATGGGGAGGAAAATTATGCTGGTCAGAATTAGTAACGGGTAGGGGGAGGTAGTAGGTCGACATCGTATTTGTCAGCATCATCGTTCGTTGGGTCGTCAAGGAAAGAGGGCAGGTCCCCGACGACGACTGCCAGAGCTCACCTCTACTTTCGGCGAGTGATATATTTTCTTCTTACTAGCTGATGTTTGCAAGATGGACTTTCTCTCTTGAATCGACTTGTACGATTAGCAGAGTCATGCTCTGGGCCAAATCTGCCCCGGGCACAGACGCGAAACACAAAAGCAAATTTCTGAACAAACTTGGTGACCTGCGTTCTGTTAACTTGCACTTCTATCATTCTCTATTAGTAGAAAGTATCTGACCACAACGCGATCTAGATTCCCAGGTCAACTGCAACAGAAACTGTCTTTGAGGTCAGTATGAACGTGATTTCAATGATCTTAACTCAGATTCCATTTCTCTGGTCTAGATTTCAGTAACGAGGTCGGCTGTTTACTTGAATTTAAGGGCGCGTAAACCGTTAGGTAATAATTTGCAACGTTTCATATAAATAAAATATTATTTTTTGTAGGAAGCCTGTCCAGGTTGCAATTCATGTCCCTCTTCAGGTGTTCATCTATATTGGTATGTTGTGGATAGGACAATTGTTAAGGGATGTTCGCGGACTCAAACCTGAGTAAAACCTCGGATAAAACCTTCAGGAATGGCTGGGTTATCACATCGTGGTCGTCATCGCATTTATTCTACTTTTCTGTTGTGACATCATTGGTTGAATCGTCGTTACATAATGTCTAACATTTGATCATGCGAAGTCACGTAGTTCATGCAGCCACCTGACCAACACTAACTTAGGCCCATCAAACTATCCGATCCGATCTAAGTCATTCAAGACTTATTCTTTAGACTTATATTTTACGAAGGCTACGACCATTTCTAAATCCTTGGTAATGTAAAATATTTTATCTGTCATGTGTGAGACCCACTCTTGAGTACTGTCCGGCCATAGTAGATTCAGTGAATAAAGGGAACAAGAACAAGCTGGAATTGAGTCAAAACCGAGCACTGCATATTTTCAAAGAACAAAGAAAACTGTCCGAATCAAGGGCATTCTTTAAAATTCCTACAATCGAATCTCGTTTAAAATTCCTTTCGCTTGTTAGGGCATTTGACTTTATCAACTCGAATCCTGATCCAAGATACCCTTCCTTATTGCCTGACAACCCTCGCAGAGCTGGTCTCCGTTCAAGTACAAATAAACATCTATTCATATCTAGAGTAATCAAAAAGAAGAGTGGGAAGCGCTCTCTTAAATACAGGTTTGCAAACTTGTGGAATAGCCTTCCCTCTCGGCTAAAAACATGTAGTAGGAAACATAAATTTAAAAAAGATCTGCAAAGTATTGTTTGCCAGTTTTAGGAAATGTAGTCCTCCCTCCCTTCTAATATAAATTATAAAGTGAGCTCATAGAATTCGAATTTGATAATTATCCAACTTGTAATACAGGGCCATAGTGAATTATAACTGCAGCAAATAGTAGGCCTATTATTATATAAATACTAAAAACTATACTTATACATTAAAAATAGTTGTAAGTAGAAGTGTACACAATCCATGCTTGATTTGTTTGCATTTTTTTTAAATTCTAAGTTTTGTCTAGATTTCATCCCTTTTTATTAATTTACTTTGTAAGACTTTCATTTGATTTATCTTTAATTTTGACATCTTAATTTATTTTTATTAGAAAGTTGAAAGTTGAAATTAGAAAGTGACCCCTTTGGTCGTGTTACGTAGCAGTGGGCTGGCCACACCACATGCGGTGGACATAACCAGCACCGATCATGAGCAAAACAATTGCAGGGAAATTCGAAATAAGGACGACGAGAGAAACTAGTGCACTTCAACCACAGAGAATACTTTAGAAGGGAAGGATAGGTCATATTGCACCACCAATGATATAAAAATAAGTTTATAAATTGAATAGTATGCTAATTGTTGGGTTTAACATTGATTTGTAAATAAGTAAGCAAAAATAAAATAACAAAGGTGGGTGAAAACAATTACTAAGAACGTTGACTAAAAATTAACTTTGAATTGTTTATTTAGAGTTTATTTGATTCATTAAGTTTAAGGGCGCGTCCACTGTTAGGTCATAATGCACTACTCTAGCCTAGGGGATATTGGGAGAAAAGTCCCATGCAGGTGAGAACCAGCCACGGGTGATCGTCCGTGATGTGATAGTCAACGGCGTCGTTAAGGAGGTCGTCAATGGAAGGGGGAGGGGTCCCCGACTACGATTGCCAGAGGTCGCCTCTAGTTTCGGAGAGTAATATACGAGATGAGTATATGGTGTGTTTAAAGGCATAGGATCAGAAAGCATTGTTGGGGACATATTGTTAAACCTCTAACTATTTGAAGAAATTGAAAAAAAATTAAAGAATTCGGTCCCAATTTACTCGACTGGTGAGCAATTTTGTTAGTTGGTGACGTCACGCGGCGTGACGTAGATGGTGGTCTTCCTCGCCTGGTTCCGAGAGAAGACTGGCGACGGCGTGCGAGCGAGCGCTTCAATGGGCGCGCAGTCAAGACTAGTTAAATGAGTAGAATTATCAGTGTATAACTGTAACACATTACTTAAAATTTTCTGCTTTTTGTTGTTTGGTGGAAACGTTATGTTTTCAATAAGATCACTTTTGTTTCTAGCCCAGAGTATACGTAGACATTTATTCCTTCTTTACATGCACTAATTTACCTCTCAATTTGACAAAAGAAGACTTTCACGTTTTGATCTTACAGTTCCCATTTACTTTATTTTCAGACTGTTGACAAATCCATAATAGTATTCACGAAATTTTCGGAACATATTCGGGTATGTCTTAAAAAACAAATTTATCCCGTTTAATTTTCGCTAGACAGGATTTATCTCACAAGACTAGGAGATTTGTCGTTCTTTGGAAAACAGTGAAAATATATATATTCTGTACTAGCAAATATTTTACTGCATCCATATACATACACAGTGCCATGTTATCTTGTGGCACCATGTTTATTTTCTTGTGCGACATACACACACACTATACACTATACACACACACACTATAGCCTATTTACAACAATATAATACACATGATTTACACAGTCGAACACATACTCATGCTTAGGAAGCGAGGAAGCCCTTACATTAGTTTGTAGCCTGCAGTCACTTGCATTACCCATTTTTCTACAATGATGAATGTAGCTACTAATATCATATTCAACAAATTACACTGAAAAATAAAAGCAGTACTCAAAACAAGTGACAAAGACTCCATGCAGACACTGTCAACCCGTAACTGCAGGTGCCGCGTGCTAGAGCAGCGAGCCTCGCCTCGTAGAGGAGATGATCTGGGAAACAAAATAGCCCTGACCTTGAACAAATTGCAACAGAAATGGTTCTTTTTGCGTTGGATTCAGAAAAAAAACTATTTAACATACTCAAAATCTAGAAAAATCTAAGGTGTCGAAATTTATTAAATTTGCATATAAACTTTCATAATTAAAAAAAGTTAATTTCAATTTCTTAAGGTTTGGAATACCATTCTCACTTTTAACCAACAAGTTAAGCTCAATCCGCTTACCAAGTATAGCTAGTTCAGATATTATTTGTAAGTTATACATGCACATAATTAAATTAATTAATTGAATTATGTTCAATACTAAGTAAGTAAATATGAACTCTCGGCGAATATCAAAACATCAATCACTTTTTTAATTTCTGAATTGTAGTAAATAAAAACAAATTATAACAGCAGAGGCAAAGTTACATTTCGTGTAAAATAGCAACTATTTACGGTTTGTGTAATTGATTAATGATATGCATTGCATTAATTAATCTTATATGAAAAATGAAAATACTCGGCATCGGTGTTTTGTAAAATAAATCTGTATCATGGGAGTCATCCCAACAAAATATAAATATTTGTTTTATTTATCTATTAGTGTGGCTCAGTCATTAGTCTTGTTTTTGGGTTTATTACTCCTTCCAATGCAGACGGTCGCGGGTTCAAATTCTGGTTCAGCCTGAGTTCTTTTAAACTCTCAAATTTACTTTCATCCATCAATGTGATATTATGCGCATATGAAAACGGTGGCTTGAAGCCATCCTAGCAATGAAAGTGACAGACAAAGTAATAACAAATTGTGTATGTAAAGGTACCTTATGAATTGTTCTTGGAACTGAGTTCGTAGATAATAAATGCAATTAAATGTATAAAATTGGATAAAATGCAAATTCAGTACTATAGATAGGCCTTATTACTGCTTTACGTAGAGAACCAGCCCAAGAACAACTTGCCCCTTTTCAGATGGCTTATTCTTGATACATTGTGGGTGTGAAAATAGACAGATGTGGGGGGGGGAATAATTAGCATCGATTAATCCATCGTCACTCAAACAAGATATTGCATTTTAACGTAGGGATATGCCCTACCCTAAGCCATGTGGGAAAAATTATATCATTCCTATGACTGGTTTCGAACATATCATCATGTAACTGTGAACCACCACTGTCAGTTACAAAACAGTAAATTACAATACATGATGTTCGTATAGTTAAATTATTGATGGGCAGATATTTATATTGAAATATCGAACTATCGTGTAAAGGCAATAGGCATCCATTCAAATTGAAAGAAGAGTCTGTCTGTTTTCCCCCTAAATAAAGGTTAGCTTGATAGTCATGCAATGAAGTAAATAAAACTTGTATGCGATATAGTTACGATATTATTGATTTTTGAACATAGGAAAGTAAGTGTTGTAGAATAGGTACTCATAAAATCGATTCGTATCAAGATTTGAAACTAACACACTAATTAAAAACTTCATTGATTGAACAATTGATTGACAATATAAACCGTAGATAGGCCTAAGCAACTGAAGGATTTGAATGACTTGGAAGGATTTAATGAATGACATGTACTTGGATATAAAACACATTTTTACTACATTGGCCCTACATATCAAATTTCAATTAAATCCGTGCATATTATTCCATAATATTTATTGTATAGGGAAACGCCAAAGTCGTTGTTAACGAGTGAGTTAGCCAAGTGTTTTGACTTCTAAAACATGACCGTCTGGTCACCTTACAGGAACTCACTCTGCTTGCCACAATAATTATTTAAATTGAACATTCAAAATGCAAATAGTATTCAAAACGTATTAGCGTGAAACATTAACAAATTTCCAAGATAAAACAAAATCACCCAACTATTTTGTAATATTCATTGAATGTAATAAGTTTTTTTTTTTACATATTAATCATTGTAATCACCTATTAACTATTTATAAATTAAGGACGTCATCTGATCACATTGACTAAGTATTGCATATACTTCCTGTTTGTATGGCTTATTTAGTGTTTAGATTTTTTGTAATACGTTTTCAAACATTTTAAAAAGTTGTGGTGCACATTGCATAGAGCGAAAAGAAGCGTGTTTTTAAAACAATTGGTTAAATGGGAATATTTAGAATTTCGAATTATTTATGTAATTCAGATTAACGTTTGTTTACATTACGACTTATGGATATTTCTGGGCACTGATAAGTGTTAAGTGTCCGTAAACAACATTAACTAACTAACTAACTAACTAACAACAACTTATGCATGGATATTTGCATTATTTGCCATTTAAAAAATAAAATCGTGTACATTATAGGCTAGGCTTATAGCGCAACTCCTCTCAGCCAGACTTGCTATGAAGATTGACAATGCTGATAACATGGGACGAGAAATATAGAAAGAGACTGTCCGGTCTCTATATAATATTTATCAATTATCATTGTTTATAAGTATATGAGTCTAATAAACCAATGTATTAATATAGTAATTTTATTGCATGGATGACGGATGCAAATCAGAAATAGGTGATGTCAGTATCTGAATATTTAACTTTGGAAAAGATTTAGCGCAAATAATTTACACTACAATTAGATGGTCAAGATTACTGACATTCAATTAATAAAAACGTTATGCAAAGCTGAAAATACTTTGTGCTATCCCCCACGTTTTAATCTTAATCCAAATCTACCATTTCATTTTCAAATTACGTGTAATTAATTTGAAAAACAAACAATAAACAATATTAATTTAATTGAAGTAATTAATTAATCGCTAATTAATTGCAAAATTAGGAGTTGGCCTAGGTAGTGATGCATTTGTGTTTATCGTGTTAGGTTGTTATTCATTTCTCTAAGGCCTATTAAATTATTTCGTGTGGCATTACATAGAATAGAAAACTCCAGAACGTCATACCATAATAAAATAATTCATTTTATGAAACCCATTTATTTATCAATTAGTTTCATTTGAGTTTATATTTTTGTTAGTGTTTCTAGAGTGTTTATTTAAAATATCAGTTAGTTTACTTAGTTAGACGTCCAATATTTCATGTCAGTTAACATTTACAAGTTTATTCGTCGCAATTAAAATTTTAATTAATTTAATCAACTAACGGAATCTGCAAATAAAATATGTCACCTAAAACCAATTCTTACATTCATATTGGACTTTTGACAGTAGCTTTTTCGCAAAAAAGTTTGTATATAGACTTACAATGAATTTTTAATTCATATTCATTATTTAACTTTATATGCAAATTTGATAAATTTCGACACCTTAGATTTTCCGAGACTTTTAGTATGTTAAATGGGATTTTTTTCTGAATCCGATGTAAAAAGAACCATTTCTGTTGCAATTTGTTCAAGGTGAAAATTTAGTTCATCTCCTCTATCGCCGCTCGATCCGTTGACCACCACGACCGTCACAAGCCCCCGGGCTCGCGTCAAAACGACCCATTGTAGAGGGAGCGGGCATCACACATAGATGCCAAATATGACGGAATTCTTATTTTTTGCGGGTCTTCTTGAAGATAATAGTTACTTCGTTTTATGTGACAATATACCTTTAATGATTATGTTGTTTTCTATGTGTATATGTATGTAAATAAAATAAATTTCGATTGATTGGCGTAACATTTTCGCTAAACGAATTTTATTTTCCCCTTCATTAGGCAACCGTAATTTGTTGTTATGTTATGAACTTATGATTTTAAAATGTCTTATTTCATTAATTTTGTTTAGTTTATTTGGATTAAGGACGCGTCAATCGTTAGGTCTTAATAAACCACTCTAGCCTAGGGGATATGGGGAGAAAGAGCCCATGCTGGTCAGAACCAGCAACGGATAGGGGAGGAAAGTTGAGTTCTCACGTCGCGGTCGTTATCGTCTTTGTCTTCGTTCGTTGTGTCATTGTCATCGTCGTCGGGGAGGTCGTCAGGGGAAGGGGGAGGTGTCCCCGACGACGATTGCCAGAGCTCGTCTCTAGTTTCAAGGAGTAAAATACTACCCCTGTTACTAGCTGATGTTTGCGAGGTGGACTTTTTCTCTTGAATCGCCTTGTACGATAAATAAATAATAAATAAATAAATTTTATTTACAGTCTACCCACTCAGTTATATAGGCCTAACTGATTTTCAGTGGGGGACTTTAATTTAAAGCAACCAAGCCAACCCTGCAGGCCCCGACGCAATCGACGAGTGAGCGATAACCAACTAAAGATCGATATTTTTAATAGGCAATATAGCAATTAGTAGTATGGACAGTGCGAACACCCGCGAATCAACGCCAGAATCAACAAGGCCGATTCAGAACAACTTTGAAATTTATTATGTGTCCAAAGTCACCGTTTACAAACTCCTAAGACAAGAACTGATGGACTAAAGTTTAAATCAGAAGTTAAAAAACTTCTGTACCCTGTACCTTCTGCATTGGAAGCAGATACGCTAACCACAAGACCAACGAGCCACAGCCACAGCCCACAGCCAACAGAGCCATGCTCTGGGCCAATTCCACGCCGGGCCCAGACAGGAATTAAATTTTGTTAAAGGGGTATTCATCCGCTAAACTCAAAAATATATTTCTTTCAGTCTAATTAGTTATAAATTTAGAAATTAACAGAACAATAATTATTGGGTCTAAAAGAATGTCGAACTTGGTATTTTCGAGCTAGGCCCCATAGGCAAGCATCTTCCATACGAAATAACATGGGGAAAATCTTTATGCCCCGTGACCTTGGAGACAGTCAAGGGAAAGTGGAAGTAGAAGTGTCCCATACGACGATAGCCATTTTGTTATTTGTAATAAGGGCGCGTCAACGGGTTAGGTCATATTGCACCGCCTGTGTTATTGTAGTAGTTAATGATATGAGTGTATGGCGTGATTGATGATTTTATTGTTTTCTTAGTTTATATAAGAGAAAAAACCGATGATCAGTGGCGTCTCCAGGGGGAGGTGGCCTAGGGTGCTTGCCCCCCCCCCCCCCGAAATCTCAGATTGAATATTATATTCTGCAAATAATCTATCTAGCGTTAAGGAAATTATTACATCTATTCATTTGTCTTTTTTTTCGTGCAGCCAAGCCTCACAACTTCTTCTAAAAACACTTAAGAATCAGTTCAAGAATACGCATTCATCAAAACCCTGGGGGCATCCCCCCCACGCCCTCAATTGATTATTTCTGCAAACCCCCTCCCCTACAGAAATCATTTTCTGCGTATGCCACTGACGATGCTTGTAATGTTTGCGAAATATCAAATTGCGTGCGCAAGGCATCACATTTGGAACATTCTGTTACCATATGATGTACGGTTAGAGGTAGATTATTTGGTTTAAAAGCGCGTCAACCGTTAGCTCATTGCGCCCCCTGCGATATTGAAGTTAATTAGTAACTTAATAACCTAATATATAGTTTTCAATGAAGAGGAACGTAAAGGGTGACGCGGTGTGACACGGGGTATAGGAAGGTTTGTGCTGGTCAGAACCAGCCACAAGGAAGGGGAGGTCATTGGGGTTGGTGGCCGAGGACACGGAGACGGGGAGGGCCTGTGACCTCAGACGAAACAAGACCGGGCTCAAGCAAAGGACAGTGGGCAATGGAGGATATGAAGAAGGCAGGGTTAGAGGGAGGGTTCCCCACGTCTAAGTCGTCTTTGTCTGTAAGTTGTCATTGTCGTTGTTATAGGAAAGGGTGACGGGGGGGGGGGGGGCTGGGAAGTCACGCGGTGCTTTTTTTTCTTAGTTTATTTGAAGTTTTATTTGGATTAAGAGTGCGTCAACCGTTAGGTCATAATGCGCTATTTTAGCCAAGGGGAAGTGGAGACGAGGGATCCATGCTGGTCTGAACCAGCCAGGAGTAGGGGGAGGAAAGTAGAGTTCTTACTTCATGGTCGTGGTCGTCAATGAGGTCGTCAGAGAGGGTGGAAGGGTTCTCCGACGACGACTGCCAGAGTTCGTCTCTAGTTTCGGGGAGATATTCTTTACACTTACGAGATGATGGTTGCGAGGTGGATTTGTCACTTTTCTCGCATTTAAACAATTAGCAGAGCCATGATCTGGGCCAATTCTACCCCGGGCCCAGAGGGGAGAACCAGCAAGGGGCACGGGATGAAATAAAGGTTCTCACTTCGTGGTCGTTATCGTCTTTGTCATCGATATTGTTATTGGTAATTTGGATGAAGGGCGCGCCAATCGTTCGGTCATAATGCGCCACTCTAGCCTAGGGGATATTGGGAGGACAGTCACTTGCTGGACAGAACCAGCCACAGGTGGGTAGGGATGTGGGGAGTAAACCTATGTTAACAGTGGACCAAATAATAAACGTTCACTGAATGGAGACAAGAAAAAATGTCAATGCTACAAAGCCAATTGTTTTGACGCGTTAAAATGTGAACCAAGTGAAGAATACAACCTCTATTTGCTCCATCCTTGCTGTGATATCTCAATGTTCACTGTACTTGTAACAATACCAATAAATAGTCAGTATTTAACACGATATCTGAGAAAATCTTCGTTCACAGAACCAAACGCGTCTATCTTGTCCGATAACAGTTGAAAACAAATGAAAGTGCGACAATGTTTCGTCCACCGCCTTGTTGACGGAGAGTTTCAAGGTTCCTACGCTTGTTGACCTGGGCACGGTCTACTAGATCCCCGCCTCTCTCCGCCGATCTAGTAGACCTTGGAACTGGTTGACCTAATCACGCAGTTCGATTGCGACGTGAGTTGTAGCTCGTGGTAATTTTATGTTTTGACTTTCACGTAATTACATTAATTATTTTTTAACAACAATTTATTAGGGATCAACTTTATTTAGGATTAGATATCGGACCTAAGTCCTAGGAAAACGCCAAAGTCTTTGATAGACTAGTGAGGTTGTGTTCCGCAAAGGCGACCAGAACGACCAGTCTGCGACCAATGGAATTTAAGTAAACACAATTTGCACCAATGACAGATCAGATTTGCAAGAAACCGTATGCGATGCGTTGCTGTTTTGACTGTTGTGGTCGAGACCAAGAAGCCCACAGATTTATTCCGGTCGTGGGCTGGTCTTTGAAGAAAGCGCGGTTATTTCAAATTCTTTCATTGAAAATCATGGAATAATGTCAACTACCGACAATGTTCCTGTAACTACACATGGGTAGACAATAAATCATTCATTCTTTCATTCAAATCATTCATTTATTTAGTAAATGATATGATTTATGTAACATTTTAACGAGATATCACAACTTTTCATTAAAACACGGCCTTGTAGATGCACGCACTATTTCGGAGCCAAGGCAGTCCTCAACAATCAGACGTTGAGTGAAACAATGAAAATAACAATACCCAGTCGAGCCCAGAATGGTCGACCGGTCGCTTCTACGGAACACAACCTGAGTGAGTCATGTTTTGAGTGCTCTGTAACATTTGCATTTAAGTTCATTGATTATAAAAGTATAATAGTTGAGTTTAAAATTAAGGTGGTATGAGGGCGCGTCAACTGTAAGTCCATGATACGCCACTACTACTATACACAGCCTATGATTGGCTAGGGAGGAAAGACACATGCTGGATCCAGCCTTACGTAGATGGAAGAATGGGAATGTTCCCAGTTACTCGACACATGGTTCGCTCACTTGTCTTACATCAATTTTAGCGTTTTCTTAGTACTAAGGGGTAAATGTAGTTTTTAATAGTTGTATAGGTACCTACCTAAAATCATAATCCTTCATATTTAAAACACACATAATTAATACAACGACACGTGCGCTAAACTTAACAAAATACCACAGCAATAATACCTCCCTCCGTAATTAAACTGAAATAATAAAATTAGCAAGTGAGGACCCGGCACCTCCACCAACAATGCTATTCTTATGGAGTTTCAACTTTTCTCACTCTACCCGGCACCTCCACCAAATGCCTTTCCCAATCCGCTATTTTAATCATATGTTTATTACGGAATACGGTAAATTTAACTTCATTATGATCGAATTACGACTGTCTTGTGCATTTAATTTAAAATATCAACACCCATAGTCACAGAACTGTTAATCAGTAGGGGCATGAAATTTAAAGCAGACCATGCCAACCATGTAGGTGCCGACACCATCAACGAGCGAACAATAACTAACTATATAGACCGGCGTATTTAAGTAGGAAAACACCCATCAATCAAGCTGGACACGATTCCAGCCCACGGACAGCACCAGAATCAACAAGGCTAACTTGGAACAACCTGAGAATGTATTATGTGCCTCGTTGCTAGGACGGCTCCAAAGTCACCGTTAACAAATTCTTAAGCGTAAAACTGAGAACCAAATAAGACTACGACGACGTGAGAAACTAGGGCGCTTCAAACGGTTAGGTCATATTGCGCCGCCTTTGAATGAAAGTAAATGAGAAGAGTTAATGCAGGTATGTTTGATGATTAGATTGTTTTCTAAGTGTATAAATAACAATATTAATTGATGGTGATGAAAGAAATAGCAAAATAAAAGTTATGGATGTGAACGAAAAGGAAGAAAAGAAATTAATGTGTATGATGTGAATTAAATTTTGTTAAATAGATTACTATGGATGAGAAATTTAGAAAGTTCGTCGCCGTTATCATATGATAACGGCGACGGCGAATATAATAAGTTCTTCATATGATTTGGAGAGATCAAATTGCATGCGCAAGGCATCATATTTGGTATATTCTGCTAGCATATGATGTACGGTTAAAGGTACATCACATGATTCACATGTGTCACATAAATGGGAATAACCTTTTCTCTGGTTAAGAGATATACGTGAGTTAGGCGTGTGTGGCCTATACGAAGTCTAGACAATACCACCTCTTCTCTACGTGAGAGTCGAGACGTAGGTGGACGAATGTTATTAGTCAATGTGGGCATCACACTACGCTATTTGTTATTTTGCAACACATCCCAAGATGCTTGTCGCAAATCCAACAATCTTTGCTTGAATCCATTTTTGACATCTGGAACGGGAACTAGATTGGAATCAACGTTGCGACGCTGGGAAGCTTCCTTAGCAGCCCGATCAGCGTGTTCATTTCCCTCTATGCCAACGTGTCCAAATAAGGTGCGTGAAATTGGCACCCCCACTTTGCGCACTAATTTCTAAACATGTTTCTCGAATTAGTGCTTAATTAGTGCTTTAGATCCCTCCGAATCTCATAATTAGTGCACTTCCGGTTTGGTCCTTGCGGCGAGGCGTCTGTTGGGGGTGCAGCACCCCCACTTTGTTTTTCCAAAAATATTACATATATTTAGTGCTTAATTAGTGCTCTCGATCTCACCGTCTCACATAATTGGTGCACTTCCGGTTTGGTCACAGCGACTCGACGTCTGTTTGTTTTCCTCCCATTGGATTGGATGCTCTGTATCCCCAATGACAGCCCAAGTCTCATGACTTATGTGTGCACCAAAATGTAAACATTTACTTTTGACTACTATTGCAATACATTTAAAACTATTTTATGTACCACACATTGATACATAAAAAACGCATTAACTAATATCTATGTTTAATGTCAATAAAAACTGAATACTGAATACTGATCATGTGCTGTCATATGTGATGGAAGATGGAGAGTTGTTTGAATTAATTTTATATTTTGTGCTATACAAAATTATTTGAATACATCAAATCCAGAAAAACCATAAAATACCATTAACGTGTAGGGCCTACGTATTTGTGTTTACATGGTAGTATGTAAAAAGCTATTAAAAAAATATGATTAAATACTACTTTAAGGCCACCCAGCAGTCAGAGTTTGAAAAAAAAAAATTTTTAGTTATTTATTTATGTGTTATTCTATAATTTTTATTTTTATTTAAAAAAAATCTTTTTTGTAACAACACAAAAATTACGATAGTTTGAATGCACTTACTCTAAGTTGTGAAACTTTGACGTTGATCTTCTCAGAATCTTATTTTTTAACTCAAAGGTACATTTTTCTATTTTCTATTTTAACTAGATGCAAATGTCTTGAAAATTAAGTCATTTAGATATATTGAGTCTCAAAATTTTGCCCCTTTCAATAATACGGCTTTTGTATTACTTCTAACTATAATAATTCAAACAAGTGTTACTATAATTGTTTTTAAATACACTAAACACAAGTTTAATAATTAAACGCAGTTAAATATAGTTTCCAACTACAGACTCTGTAATGAAAAAGGGAAAGTGTAAAGGATTAAATTCTGCAGCTAGAAAATAATAGAGATCTAGCTTGTATGGATATTTTTTAAAAATGAACCGTAGTAAATGGATAATTTAACATGTGTAGGATACAAACTGCCGTGTCCCCTCCCCCCCCCCTTAAGTAACACCATAATTCGTAATAATAATAACTTAATCAACCCTAGTGACTTCTGACTTGGGTATACTATATTTTAAAAAAAGACTCAAAAGGCGAAATTCGTGCATTTGAAATATACCGGAAACAAGAGAAAAGTGTTTCAACCATTTAATGAATTTTTGTGAGATGGGACACAGAGGAAAAATATAAGAAAGGTTTGTGCTCAAATTAACATACACTCTAATGCTTACACAAAGTGGGGTGCTGCACCCCCAACAGACGCCGCGTCGCAGGGACCAAACCGGAAGTGCACTAATTATGGTTTTGGTTTATTTGGATTAAGGACGCGTCAACTGTTTGGTCATAATGCACCATTCTAGCCTAAGGGGGGTGGGGTGCTGGTCAGAACCAGCCACGGGTAAGGGGAGGAAGGGGGGTTTCTCACGTCGCGGTCGTCATCGTCTTTGTCATCGTTCGTTGTGTCATTGTCATCGTCGCCGGGGGGTCGTCAAGGGAAGGGGGCAAGGTCCCCGACGACGATTGCCAGAGCTCGCCTCTAGTTTCGGGGAGTAATGTACTTCCCGCTTACTAGCTGATGTTTGCGAGGTGGACTTTTTCTCTTGAATCGCCTTTTACGATTAGCAGAGCCATGCTCTGGGCCAATTCTACCCACGGCCAAAAGGAATAAACAAGACATGAGAAACTAGGGCGCTTCAACCGGTTAGGTGATATTGCGCCGCCTGTAATATTGAAAGTTAATGATTTTTTTGGTTTATTTGGATTAAGGACGCGTCAACCGTTAGGTCATAATGCACCACTCTAGCCTAAGGGGGGGAAGGGAGGAGGGGCCCATGCTGGTCAGAACCAGCCACGGGTAATGGGAGGAAGGGGGGTTTCTCACGTCGCGGTCGTCATCGTCTTTGTCATCGTTCGTTGTGTCATTGTCATCGTCGCCGGGGGGTCGTCAAGGGAAGGGGACACGGTCCCCGACGACGATTGCCAGAGCTCGCCTCTAGGTTCGGGGGGTAAAATAATCTTCGCTTACTAGCTAATGTTTGCGAGGTGGACTTTTTCTCTTGAATCGCCTTTTACGATTAGCAGAGCCATGCTCTGGGCCAATTCTACCCACGGCCAAAAGGAATAAACAAGACATGAGAAACTTGGGCGCTTCAACCGGTTAGGTGATATTGCGCCGCCTTTAATATTGAAAGTTAATGAAATGAGTTAAGTGTTTTAAGATTAAAAAAGAAAAGAAAATGTTGGAGATGAGATTATTAACAAAAGGAAGATTTCTTTGAATAAATGTGAATAAGAAAATATAGGACTTGCGTGTTAAGCAGATTCCTGTTGCTCGGCCAACTGACACCACAGCTGTTACAATTGTTGGTAGTTGTCAAGCAAGCGGAACCATAGAGCTCTGCAGGAACACTTTAATTAAAGAAATTACTTTAGAATAATTCTAAAATTTAAAATAAAATGAAATAAATTAAAATAAATTTATATTTAGTTTCTTCCCACCCTACTGTGTTACGGTTGTGGTCAATAAACAATAGCCACCAAGCCAATCCTGTAGACCCCGACGTAATCGACGAGTGAGCGATAACCATAAAAAATCGCTATTTGTGTAGGAAATATAGTAATCAGTTGTATGGACAGTGCGAACACCCGCGGGTCAACGCCAGAATCAACAAGGCCGATTCAGAACATCATTGAATTTAAAATGTGCCTTCGTTGCTATAGGATGGCTCAAATTCTTTACCCTAAGAACTGATGGACTTATAGGTCCAGTCGCTTTGATTTAAAGTCCCCCACTGAAAATTAGTTATATAACTGAGTGGGTTGACTCTAACTAAAATTTAAAAATTTAAAAATTTAAAAAAATATGTATTTATTAAATCAGATGTTAAAAAACTTCTGCTTATAGCGGGAATCGAACCGCGGACTTTGTTTATTGGAAGCAGAGATGCTAACCACAAGACCAACAAGCCACACAAATATTTGTTTAGGTTTTTGGATTTTCTTAAATTAAAGGTCTAAAATTGACCACATTCGTGGATTGATCCTGGCTGATAAACATAGAATCTACGAGTGTAGAGCTGTCAATGTAGCCTATACTTTATTGACAAGTATGTACAGTTTCATATACGTCGGATTCTTACCGACCGAGCTAATAGCTATGTGCCAACTGCCAAATGTGTCGTTCAGGGGACATCGTCGGGGGGAGGCGACGAGATCCACCAAGACGACAACCAGTGCTCGCCTCTAGTTACAGGAAGTAATAAACTCTTCTTTTTTCTAGCTGATGTTTTCTGTTGTCTTGTACGATCGGCGGAAGAATACTCTGGGCTGATTCTTCCTCTGACCCAGACTGGGGTAGTTGTAGGCTTATGACTGTTGTTTTAGTACATGTGACGGCTTGGGCAAGGTCAAATAAAATAAATAACTAAATAAATAAATAAATTCGTATGTAGAGTCTATTCACTCAGTCACAGAACCAATTTTCAGCGTTGGACGTTCGTTTTGGTTTAATTGGATCAAGGACGCGTCTACCGTTAGGTCAAAATACACCACTCTAGCCTAGGGTATATGGGCATAAGGGGCCCATGCTGGTCAGAACCGGCCACGGGTCAAGGGAGGAAAGGAGGTCTCACGTCGCGGTCATCATCGTTTTCATCATTGTTCGTTGTCATTGTCATCGTCGTAGAGGAGGTCCTCAAGGGAAAGGAGAGGATGTCCCCGACGAATACCGTCAGAGCTCGCCTCTAGATTCAGGGAATAATCTTCTAATTCCTAGCTGTTTGTTTGCGAGATGAACTTTATCCCTTTCCAGGCATTTATGATTAACATATTCAAGTTCTGGGCCAAATGGATTGGTGGGACATGCATGTGATGGACAGAACCAGCATTAGATGGCAGGGAGAACGAGCTTGAAAAGATCAAACATCCAAAGGGTGAGAACTAATATAGGTATTTGAGCGTTGACATCCATGAGTTACATGAGAAAAGTAAATCACTTTCATAATATCGAAGTCTGGCTTGCTGAATATTGTCGGCAGATGAAAAACCAACCAGCCCAGACAATAAACCGATGACCAAATCCAAGATTCCAACTTATCTGAAAGAACAGCTCGCCCTACAAACATCCTCCAAACTCGAGAGAACTTCTTCGTTCGTTATCAACACAAACTGTGATTAATCTTCTCTCCGAATTACAAAATGAAATGTAATTTAGTCCAGAGAAATCAAACGCGACTTTGTAGGTGTGAAAACCAATCAAGACAGACAAAAAGTGGCGTCTGTTCTCAACAATGCCTTATCCACAGCCCTCTAAACATAAAACATTATTTTCCTACGCGGCTGCGGCGAATAGCACATTTGTGGTGCCCCGCCTAAGAAAATAGTGCGCAATAGTTTAATTTATATTAATTATAATTGTTTACAACTTTTTAATATATTACTATAGTTAGTATTGGACAACTTATTCTAAAATGTCTGTGTGTTTATTAAAAGTGTATTTCTTCTCCCATTACTGTGTATTTTCCCCACAATCCGGCTCCATGTGGCCCTGGTCTTGGCGTCGGAGCAAAGAGCTCAGATAAAAGAACCTCCGTGCCTAACATTATTATTGTTCTACGATGTTTGGTTCTAGAAGAGTCGATAAAGAAGTTCCAATGGAGAAACTTCTTTATCGACTCTGTTACTAGGCCCGCGTCGTGAACGGTATTTACAATCGCGTTGGTGGATGAGTGTGTTTATAAGTATACACAGCTCTCTTTCCTGTGCTTTTACTTTGGGTTTTTTGGCCATTATTATTTAGAGAATAGTAGCAAACTGTGTAAATCCGTATACATAAAATAGGATTGTATCATATTTAACATAAATGAATAATGTAATATTTAGGTTTATTTGGATTAAGGACGCGTCAACCGTAAGGTCATAATGCGCCACTCTAGCCTAGGGGATATGCGGAGGAGTGGCCCATTCTTGGCAGAACCAGCCACGGGTAAGAGGAGGAAGGGGGGTGGGGGGTTTCTCACGTCGCGGTCGTCATCGTCTTAGTCATCGTCATTGTCATCGTTCGTTGTGTCATTGTCATAGTCGTCGGGGCGGTCGTCAAGGGAAATTGAAGATGTCCCGACACGATTGCCAGAGCTCGCCTCTAGTTTCGGGGAGTAATATACTCCGCTCTTACAAGCTGATGTTTGCGAGGTGGTTTTCTTCTCTTGAACAGTTGGTATCATTAAAATAAGAAAAACTTACTAACCCACAAACAACACTCTGGAATCTGAGTTATCCCACACAGCACACCACGTTTTCAAAACGTTACTTTTTATGTTACAATGTTCCCAGAATGTTAGTTCAAATTATAACATCAATACAACGTACGGAAAATGTTATGTTTGTAACAATATTCTTTGGTTCTCAAAAACATTCTCAAAACGATGTTGCAACATTTAGTAACTAACATTTCGGTGGATAAAAAACAAACAATATTGACCTTTACTTAGTATCATTTTATTGACGTTGCTACAATGTCGTGCCATTTTCCGTAAATGTCTTGGAAAAACCATGTGGAAACGTTAGAAACTGGCTCATTTCACTTTCTGAGAACGTTTAGAATATTTTTGTTTTAAAATTTGAAATACCAACGGTTTTTTGCGGTGTGGGGAAGCTTGTCCTGTCTTGTCTGTGCTCTGCTCATTCGACAATCAGTCGTCGGGAGAGAAAGACGCGTGTTCATGTGGCTGATGTGTTTAACGTGATGGAGCGCGGCGGCAAAGGGCGGACGGACGGGAAGAGACGGAATGACTTTAAAAAAGGTGTGAAACGGGTCGTTTCGACGCGTCGCGTCGTTACCTTACTCGTGTGTGAGTTTGACGTTTCGGAACCACTGTGGGTTTCATCTTCATCGACTGATTGCTGAAAGTGCGTTTGTTCGTTGCCTCTCTCATTCGTGATCGTGTTTAAATGCTTTGACCAATGCCTGAAGGATTTTAATACCGCTGAGTGAGTGATTGAATTGTGTCAAGCTCATATCTTGGATTACCTATATTTGCTTATACATATATCTATCTATTCCTATACCTTGCAGTTGATTCGTTTATACCAGCCACGCTCGCGCGTTTGTATCAGCCTTAAATTGATTATGGTCCCATGCTGTTAGGCTATAGACCTACCATGGCTGCGACTTGAATAAAATGTTAAAATTGTCATAATTTGTGCCAGTGCTGAACGTTTCTTGATCTAGGCCTAAGTTGTGTGAAAAGGTAATATGTTGCTGCACTAGCAAATGATTTCTGAAACTGTATTATTACTATATGGTTGCCACCAAATGATCCCATTTCCAATTATCAATACATGAAAATATAATTTAATTTATAATCGGTGTTTCGAAATAATATATTCGCACAATCAGTATTTCTTTACGTCAATTCAGTGAGTACATACTCGCGGACACCGATTAATCAATTATGCAATTATTTTTTTTATCGATAGTCAATCGATTATCCAATAATCGATTAATCATCGATAAATAGATATTTGCAGCAACCATAATTATTACATTATTTAAGAAGTGTAAAAGCAACGTTCTAGTAACGTTTCTCCATGTTACTATTTAAATGTTACCACACCGTTACATGAACATGAGTATAACACCTTACAATGTTGTTACCTGGTCATTTACACAACATTGTGATACTAGTTGCATGAACGTTATGAGGTTCGTATGCAGCGGGACATTTGGATATTTCATCAATGTTACAATTACTATACCAAACGTTGTGAGGATATATCGAATGTTTAATAGAAAACTTATATTAATGTTGAGGAAACGTTACCGTGCTGTGTGGGATGTGATGGGTAGGTCTAATAATTATTCCCAAATCGTATTTTTATTAAAACTCTGTTCCCATGGTATGTAATGTAAGCTTATGTTTAGGTAATTTTCAATAGAAAATATTTAAATCATTTCTGCCAAGACTAGCTAGTAATAACCGACTGTTTTTTGTTATTTATTTATTTAACATCCATCAGATTCAGTTAAAACACTTATTCACCAACGAGGATAACTTAATAATTCAGGTTTCATTAATGCAGTCACAATCAAGAACTAACGCTGACTCTTAAGCGACGACGCCGCATAGGTTATTTGGCGCCACCAGTGATAATGTTAATTAGTTATTCGAGTTTCCTAAGTATTAATGATTATAAAGTTTTAATAATAAATAACATAAAAGAAAATTATCATAGAGATGACAACCGAAAATATATTTACGTGGAATGAATTACGAAGTATGTTTGATGTGAATTAATTTTGGTTAAACAAATTACTTCGGATAAGACATTGAGTGTGTTTGTCGCCGGAGTTCATCGTATGATTGGGAGTTTTGGTTTATTTGGATCAAGGACGCGTCAACTGTTATGTCAAAATGCGCCACTCTAGCCTAGGAGATGTGGGGAGGGAAGACCATGCTGGTCAGAACCAGCCACGGGTAGGGGCAGTGGCGGATCTAGGACATAATCATGGGGGGGCGATTTGCGTGTGCATGCATGTACAGTCGTGGGAAAGGTATTAAGCGCGGACGCACGGGGGGTATGGGGGGCGGAGCCTCAACTTTTTCTTAAAAAATGTACTACATCACCATAACCTTAGTTATGTCCATGTGAAATATGAACGTTGTAGCCCCACCCGTTTGGTCAGAATCGGCCCAAATGTCACGAAAATATCGCATTAAAAATCGAAAAAAATCGTAAATGTACGTTTTTTCTATAGATTCTGGTTAACCTTTTCAACTTTTTTTTCACAAGGTACTACATCACCATAACTCTAATGTCCATGTAAAATATGAACTTTGTAGCCCCACCCGTTTGGTCAGAATCGGCCCAAATGTTACGAAAATATCGCACTAAAAATCGAAAAAAATCGTATAAGTACGTTTATTTTATGGGTTCTGGTTACCTTTTTCAACTTTTTTTTTCACAAGGTACTTCATCACCAATACCTTAATGTCCATGTAAAATATGAACTTTGTATCCCCACCTGTTTGGTCAGAATCGGCCCAAATGTCACGAAAATATCGCACTGAAGGGGGGTTTATTTGGATTAAGGACGCGTCAACCGTTAGGTCATAATGCACCACTCTAGCCTGGGGGGGGGTCCATGCTGGTCAGAACCAGCCACGGGTAAGGGGAGGAAGGGGGGTTTCTCACGTCGCAGTCGTCATCGTCTTTGTCATCGTTCGTTGTGTCATTGTCATCGTCGCCGGGGGGTCGTCAAGGGAAGGGGGCAAAGTCCCCGGCGACGATTGCCAGAGCTCGCCTCTAGTTTCGGGGAGAAAGATAAATCGAAAAAAAAAAAAAAAATTGCGATATTCATGAGAAATATTTCTTCGATTGACACACGTGTACACACGTACACGTGGCACGTCTAAGTTCAGAGATTTCGAAGGTCCCCTATAATTTCCATCAAGATCGCTTAAGCCGTTTGCCCGGAATCGTGCGAACAAACAGACAAAAACGCAAAAAAAAACATTGGAGCTACATTTTTTGAGGGGTCAGTAAAATTGAAGTTTTCGCTTCGCTCGCTACGATCGCTACGCTCATCCAAATAAAATCGTAGACTAGACCACCTACTTTATTCTAACCTACGTCATGAATGTTAGATATGTGTACGCTTTACGTAGGCCTAAACCATATGGTCGTGCATTTGGCACAGAGCATGGCTCTGCATATCGTAAGAGACGAGGAAATAGACTAAGTCCATCTCGCAAACATCAGCTGGTAAGTATATAAGAGAAGTATATATTACTCCCCGAAAAGAGGCGACCTCTGGCAGTCGTCGTCGGGGACCTCTACCCCTTCCCTGACAACCCCCTTGACGACGATGACCATGATAACACGAACGATGCCAAAGACGATGACGACCACGACGTGAGAACCCCCTTTTTCTTTCACCTACTCGTGACTGGTTTTGACCATCATAGGATTTTCCTCCCTAAATCCCTTAGGCTAGAGTGGAGCATCATAACCGAACGGTTGACACGCCCTGAAACCAAAACGAAAAACCATTTTCTCTGTTCGCCAATAGGCCCTAAGCCTAAATTGTCTTTAATTTTTCATTGGCGCTGGAGGCAGTATCTATACAAACAAGTTTAGGAGTCGTACACTATCTGGCCGTTCCATTTAGCCTAGGGTGTATCTGTTTATCAAATGTCTGTGACCACAAATGTTTGTTCAGTGATTATACTAGGGAAACGCTAAAGTCGTTGTTAAACGAGTGAGTGAGCCATGTGTTGAGTACCCGGTAACGTTACCTTTCCTCCTCCTACCTAAGGCCTACCTAGCCAATCGTTGGCTAGAATGGCGCATTATGGCCTTACAGTTGACGCGCCCGTATACCAACTAAACTCAAAACCCTATTAATTATACATATATAATAATTATCATCAAACTTAAATGCAAATGTTCCCGGGTACTCAACACATGGCTCACTCACTCGTTTAACAACGACTTTGGCGTTTCCCTAGTTATTTATTTAGATGGAAATTAACGATTATAAAGGAAATGTGTTTGATGTAAAATAAATTGTGTTGAATAAATTATATCGAATGAGAAAATAAGAAAGATTTTGCCGTTTAAAAACTGTTAATTCGTATTGGCCATTGATGTCAAACAATAACATTCAACGTCCAGGTAAACACTTAGCGGTGGCTTTAACATCTTCCATTGCTTGTTTATCTTTTAAGATGTGTCAAAATGAAAAAAAAACTGCTTTACTAGACATTAAGACGATCCGTATCCATCTGGGCCCGGGGTAAGATTTGGCCCAGTGCATCCTCTGCCGATCAAACAAGGCGAGATAAGAGGCCATCTTGTAAACATCAGCTGGTTAGTTCTAGTTTATTGGGATAGAGGGCGCGTCAACCGTTAGTTCATAATGCGCCACTCTATAGCTTAGAGCAGTGGTTCCCAAACTGTGGTACGCGTACCCCCAGGGGTACGTGGGGAGTTTCCAGGGGGTTCGAGATAAAGTCCAGCATAACCAAACATTATTTGTTCTGTCTAATCAAAGTTGGTGACAAAGATAAACCTAAACCACTGTGTGTTATTTGCTCTGAAATTCTTTCCAATAACCGTGTGAACCATCTCTTCTCCGCCGCCATTTAGAAACCAAGCACGTACAATACAAAGACAAGCCTGTACAGTTTCTACAACGCAGGCTACATGAACTTCAAGGTAGTGTGATAACAATGCGATCGGTAACATTAGTGACGGTCAAAATGCACTTGAAGCTACCCGACATTGTTGGAAATGAGTATTGATTATTATTATTATCAATTATTAAAAAGTAAAAAATATGTAATATTTGAGATAATAATTATTCATGGTAAAACAAATAATAAGTTTGTCGACGTTGTCATATGACAAGTGCGCAAGGCATCATATTATTTTGTATATTCAGATTGCGACGTTGCATCGATGTCGGCTACCCAGTGTTAGAATACGAGGCACGAGTTTGGGAAACAACATAATGATGTACGGTCAGACGTACATCACAGGTGTCAATCGACCCAAGCTTAATACGACGTCGTGAGAAACTAGGGCGCTTCAACTGGTAAAGGGCGTCATTATGCGCCACCTGAAGGTTAATATATATTTTCGTTTTGTTTTAGAGGATCAAATAAATTGGGAATCCCTAGACCCAAATATGATTTCTTAAGAATGCAGTAAAGACGTCTGAAAAGTAAGTAGAATGTAAGAGGGGCTTAATAAATGAGCGGATTATTTTTTTGAAATTTTTTTGACGGGACATAACCTCAGAATCAACAATTGTATTCAAATTACTGGAATCAGTTGCTCAAGTTCAAAATTGAATTTTTAGCAGCGGTTTTTTGTATATTATTTCTACACTCCTATATCTACAACCTAAATCAAAGGATTTTTGGATTTATATGGTTTGTTGTGTTGCACAATTTATTTCGCCTGCCGGTACAATTTCAAATTTTGTACCGTTTAACGGAAGAACCGTGCAACGCCAGAAACCATATCAAACCAATAATACTTTTATTTAGGTTGTAGATAAAGGAGTGTAGAAATAATATACAAAAAACCGCTGCTAATAATTCAATTTTGAACTTGAGCAACTGATTCCAATAATTTGAAAACAATTGTTGATTCTGAGGTTATGTCCCGCCAAAAAAATTTCAAAAAAAGTATCCGCTCTTTATTAAGCCCCTCTTACATTTTACTTACTTTTAAGACGTCTTTACTGCATTCTTTAGAAATCATATTTGGGTCTAGGGATTCCCCTTAAAATGAACATGATTATAACTAATAAATAAATAAATAATTAAATTGTATTTATAGTCTACCCACTCAATTATATAACTGATTTTTAGTGGAGGACAGTAAATCGAAGGGACTAAGCCTACCCTGTAGGCCCCGACGCGATCGACGAGTGAGCGATAACCAACCAAAGATCGATATTTTTAAGTAAATAAAGCAATCAGTGGTACAAAACAGACTTGAGATGGATAAAAATTTTGTGGAAAATTTGAAATTTTGGATGTGAATTAAACTTTGTAAACAACGGACATCCATAGAGAAATGTATCAAGTTTTTCGCCATCTATGATAAAAGGTCATCATATGATTGTAAGAGGTCAAATAGCATGCGCAAAGCACCACGTGTGTCGCATCTAGCAGCAACCTCTTCTCTTGGGCTGCCTTCCGTAAGTTGTTCAATATGCTATTTGCGTGATTGACCCATTCCGAAAGCTGTTGAATATGCTATGCTTGGCGTTCCGTAACATGGTTTGTGAGCATATTCAGCATACTCAATATGCTCGAGGTTTTAACTTGAGCATTCCCAGCATATGGGAGAATTGGCGGTATTTTAAAATCAAAAATGGCGGATCACCTAATTAAATTGTTATGTATCGTTCTTTGACGTGACAAAACCCAAAAAAACTTGCGTAATAGTTGTTTTACCTGAGCCAGCCGCTTGAATAAACAACGGTAAGTGACTTACACTTACTTAATAACTTAAATTCCTTATATGACGGACTTAACCTAAAAATTGCGTAAAATATATTTGCAGCACCTGTGGCAACGCGCATGCGCGCCTCCCCGAAACAGCCATACTCATGCTCGACGTGTTCCGAAAGTATATCGTGCTTACAGATGCTTTAACGTGCTGGAGAATGCCAGCACCAAAGCATATTCAACAGCTTTCGGAATGTACCCTTGTTAGGAGATATCCGTGAGTCAGACGTGTGTGGACAATTCGAATGTCACGTTCCATTTCACACAGCAGATTCACAACGTGCGCTTTACACTGGGCTTACAGGTATTATCGTCCTGGAACTTGAGTCTTCATAGAGAACTTATTGATTAGGTCTTCAGAGATCATCTCAACGCAGAATGAACCACAATCGACTCTAAACTCCTGTGTAAAGTCTATGAAGTATTGATATATAAAAGGAGCAGAAACAAATAACGATGACGTGAGAATCTAGGGCGCTTTAACCGGTTAGGTCATGTTGCACCGTCTGTGATATTATAAGTTAGTTAAATGATTCCATGGTGTTTTTGATTGTTTTCATAGTAAATAAAAGAACATTACAATATTAAGATAAAAATGATGCCATCAGACAAAAATATATAGGCCTATATGTGAATGGAATGATGATGTTTGTTTCGATGAGAACTTAATTTGGTTAAAAAACTTCGGAAGATAAATTAAGTAAGTTTGTCACTTTGAATTCTTCATATGATTGGAAGAGTTTTGTTTCGTTTCTTCGCAAAAAGGACTCGTCAACCGTTAGGTGATAATGCGCCACAGTAGCCTCGAGAATATGGGGAAGAAAATCCCATGCTGGTCAGAACCAGCCACGGGTAGTGGGAGGTAGGAAGGGGGGGAGGTTCTCACATCTTGGTACTTTATGGTTAAAATGTAATATGTTGGTCGCTGTGGTCGTAAGACAACAGTTTCTCATATGGTTGACTAAGCTGGAGTTAGAGTCGCAAGAATAAGTCACATATTGTGTCACACCTAGGGCAATCTGTCCCTGCTAAAGAGGTAAGCGTGGGTAG